>WBMV01006102.1:23986-146968 GCA_013396655.1 Campylorhamphus procurvoides
ACAAATGAAGGCAAGACAAAGCAAGAACTCTGCAGGTATTGCAAAAAGAGCTGTATCTCAAAATCCTGTGTGTCAAACATGGCGTGACCAGTTTGAACAAACTCTGTCTACACAGGAGAAAGGTTCTTCAGCTGGGGACCTGGACAGGTAGTGTTAATTATGCTCACTATTCCACAGCACAAAGTCTATTAATCTACTGGAAAAAAAAGTTATATATAAGAATATATAATAAATAGAAATATATATATAATAAAAATTAGAAAACAATATTTCCATCGAGTGACACACAAATAAAATTAATTATGTATATACTGTAGATGTGAAGAAGTATATAGTTAATGTTTCTGAATTATTAGGAGGGCAACTGCAAGTTTGTCATTGATCTGTCATTAACACTGTTAGTACCTAAGTCCAACTTCTTGCCATATTCTAGGTATTTTCAATGTGGTTCTGCTCTGTGTTCAACACCTGTACAACAAAATTGCTGTTATGGATTCTTTGGANCTCACTAGTGTCAAACACAAAGCTTTGTCCTAGCTGCTTGGGCTGATGATATCATTGGACAGGCAATGTGATTGTTGTTTGCCTGAAACTTCTGTGACTCTCTGTTCCCGGAGTCACAAGGGGATGTGTGCTGGCAGTGGCCTGCCCCTGCATTCACTCCAGAACAACTTGTTAGAACAGGAAAGGGAATCAGTTCACAAATTCACGTAATTAAAAAAGTCCTAAGTATGGTTAAGCATGAGCAAAATAGCTTGAGAAACTTCTCATCCTCCTTCTCTATAATACCATTACTTGGGGAGGGGTAAAGGGAAGGGAGGAAAAAAAAGGAGAAATAAAAGACAGAGGCATTGTTGAGAACTTCTTCTTTATGTTTGAAGCTTTATCAGTTCTCACATCAGAATGACAGAAAAAGAGAACTATGATGGAGAAAGGATGATACATCTACAAAATTGCCATAGTGGTTAAGTACTTTCAGGGGAAATTCAGACCACAAAATTTGCTCTGCTGTACTTTTACTACCCTTTGGAAGGGCTTAAGATTTGTAAGTATTGTCAAGTAAAAGGTTTGAAAAACTCCTCGCAAAATGCTAAGGAAAGTGTGTACCTGAATTTAGAAAAGAACCTGATGTGCCTGTAGCCCTAATGCAGCTCTTTGTGAACAATCACAGAGATGAAAACATCAGCATGTCAAATTTCAGGCCTAAAAGTTTACGCCATATGCACTTTTTCATGGGCTCAACTGGTCAGACTGTGAGGCATTTCTCCCTTGAATTGCCATGTGCCTTTATCTGCTGTGGGTATCCAGATAAAGTAGTTTGCTATCTTGAAGAATGTGAGGAAAGAAGTGTGGTGCCTTGTCATATTTACTTTATCAAAGACAGATTTGGATTTTTCTTTTTTTTCAACTACCCTTTATTTAATTAACGTTCTTTTTGTATTTACACAAACTGCTTTTAGATGTCTTTTTCTTAGGGTCAGAGTGTGTGTACAGCTTCCTGAACCAAGTCAGGGCTTCCCAAGTCTGTTAATCTAATGGAATACTTATGTCGTTAACCACTTTTATCCTCTAAGTCCTAGGGATTGGGGTGTTAGTGATGTTTTCCTGAAAGATATTTGTCTAAAGAGCTCTTGACAAATCCTGATGACGTATCTAGAAGGGTCCAGATCAAGGAACCACTTTTCATGCCTCCAAAATAGCAGCAGTAAGAAGCCAGTATGACTCTGATCATTCCTGTGTGAGAGTATGTTGTGTCTAAGGCTTATGAGCAATACTGGACTTTCTGTGCTGTCTCTTCTCCTTAGCTCGGGTTTGGATGCCCGAATAGCAAGCTGTCTTCTCCCTGAATCTCAGCATTCGGGTGTTTTCTTTGGTCCCAAGGTAACATGTTTCTTCTGTCTTGGGCTCACATATAAAGCAGATGTGATTTATTTTCCCCTCTGTTTGGTCCTGTTCCTTCGCTGTAATTTAGCAAGAGATCTAACACTGTACTCAATTGGCCAATTATCATGCAAGTTATTATAGCATTTCGCTTGCATAAATGCTTAGTCTTCCTCTTGGCTGCAGGGAATAATTTACACATGTGGTTTTTGTCTTTTAAATATTCAAGGTCATTCTTATAAATAGTGAATCAGGCCATTAGTATGTGTTTTGAGCAAGACTGCTCATGTAATTAGTCCAGACATTTATGCAGACAGCCTGGGAGCTGCAAGTTAGCGTCATACTGTGCTGCTTTCTGTTTGTTGTTTCAATATTTCCATTCTTAAATTTGCACGTTCAGAAAGGACACCCATGAAAATAGAGTGGTGGGGAAGGGGAAGCAAGATCTGCTTCTTTGTGTCAAAAAACTACATCATTGGGTCTATACGTCATCAGAACTGGTTCCCAATCCTGAATGTGGTCACAATTCCTAATGCTACCTAGGGGAAGTCAAAGAAATGAGCAAGGGGAGTAACAAATCATCTGGTTCATATATATGCCAACAATGTTTCACATCGGTTTCAACACGTGATACTCTATTAAATAGCCCAATATGCTTCTAATAAATATATTCTTTTAAAAGAAAACACATAGAAAATTACTGTAATGCTGAATAATTGAGTCAGTTCCACTATGCAATGCAATACCTTAGAGGATTTCCTGTGAATGTCATGAAAGACTGCCGTGTCTCTCTGATTCTGAGCATGAGTAGAGGTATATTCTCAATATGACCATAACTGATAACTCATGTGAGAACAGAAATCTCTTCCTTGGGACTACCTGAGATAGTTTAACCATCCTGATCCCTCAGTTTCTAGACAGAAAGACTGAGGGTCTAAGAAGTAACGTTTATGTGAGAGGATTATTCCATGTATTTATGGACAAATATGTAGTAATAACCAAACTTTTGGTATTTCCTCAGTTTTTAAGAGACCATCTCCAGATATTTAGGGACAGAATTTCAGATACTATTCCAGGGGGATTTTCTATGCTGTTTGTCAGCTCAGAAAATCATACAACATAAGGTGTCCCAAAAATGAGGCACCTCAGACTGGATGCCTTTTGTAAAAGCACTGTTGCCGGTTTTGGCTGGAAGCTATATGACTTCGGTGACTTCCTGCTGTGAAATTAATTAATAGCTCCTGACAGTCAAGTCACAGATCTACTGCAAATGTCCTTAACCAAACTGTTTTACTATGTAAGCCCTTCTTGTGCCAGAAATAGAGGTGTAGAAGGAAGATGGGGAGTGATGTGATTTTGAATTTTTCCTACATGCCTTTTAAATTCTGAGATTCTAAAATCTTGACAACTAAGCTGAAAATTTCCATAGAATATACCTTATCTTGAAACAGAACTAATTTTTATATTACAGTATTTCAGTAGACTTCATTCAGATACATTAAGCCCTGGGTTTCCCTAGAAATTAAAAAAAATATAGAAGCCAGACCTCCACTGGAATAAGTTGTGTGTCACTGCTTCATCTCAGCTCTGATCATTTCTGCTGTTAGAGGATTTTTCATTGGGTTCCAACACCAAGTATCCAGGCTGTAGACCTTGTAAATATGGTTAAAGGCCAGTTTAGTGAATGCTGCTGTTTAAACAATAAGCAGAAGCTTAGTGAATGAGAATGCTTCCTGTTTCCCTAAATGACCTTAAGGGTAAAAATGAAAGTATAAAACTGAGAATTTTTTAGAAGTGCCTTTTTGAGTAATAGAAGCAAGTTTAGTCCAAAGTGTAGGAAAACCCACATTAGGTTTGCAATTTATTGCACAAAGCTAATTTTGGCCTTGCCTAATTTAACTTATTTTCTTCATTGTGTAAGTGAATAAATCCCACTTACAAAAAATAATTTTTTTGTAACATTTATGCCTCATCATGGGCAAGGTTATTTTGGTATGCCCCGACCTGCAAGGAAGCAGTTCTCCCAGTACTGATCTTTATCTGTCCACACAGTTTTCTTTTTCTCTATTGAAGCAGTGTTACTGCTCAGCACATGCCTCATGCTTTGCCAGGTAAGAGAGGAGGCAGGGACCTTTACCTTTGCTATAGACAGATCTTTCTTTGTGTCTCACAACTGCAGCTGCTGCTGCCTGTAGCTTCAGCCACTATTTATTGTTTCTTGTTCCTTTATGTTTATGGACTAAATTGAGGCCCTGGATTCACCATTTTTACAGAAAATGGTGTTAAAGATGTCTTGCTAGATCTGAACCCAACTATGTTTTTTCCTGTGAAGGCAGGGTGAGACTGTAATTAAGTTTACTGATGGATTCAAATGTTTCAAAACTGGTAAGACCAAAGGCCAAAGGGCTGACAAATAAAATGTTCTGCTTGTGTACTCCACTGAAAGCAGTGCACTTTCAGGGCTGGTGCTCTGTGCACTTCCTCTCATTAATGATAAATGTGATACTGCTCTTCTGGCATAGAGCAACTATTTGTGTGCATGAACTTTACATTGCAGCAGTAGGCTATAAATTTCAGCAGCATGGACAGAAACTAGGCAAGTCCACTGAACAGTATTTTGCTGTTTCATGGGACCAGATAATTGCATATGCGCTTTGAAGGATGGTGGATGAAATAATGTGAGATCAGCTCACGTTACAAAGCATTTTTTGGCTGGACTCACACCTGGCCATACAGATACCAACATGCTGAATCAACAACAGCAGAAGACAAATGAAGGCAAGACAAAGCAAGAACTCTGCAGGTATTGCAAAAAGAGCTGTATCTCAAAATCCTGTGTGTCAAACATGGCGTGACCAGTTTGAACAAACTCTGTCTACACAGGAGAAAGGTTCTTCAGCTGGGGACCTGGACAGGTAGTGTTAATTATGCTCACTATTCCACAGCACAAAGTCTATTAATCTACTGGAAAAAAAAGTTATATATAAGAATATATAATAAATAGAAATATATATATAATAAAANGCTGATAGAACAGAAATCTACAGGCTGCAATAAATTTGAATGTACTTAGAAGATGCTCTGCTTAAACTCCACCACTTTTGTAACTTCATGTGGCTATGACTTTACTTTCAGCTATCAGAAAACATAACACTGAGGAAGCATCTGGTTGAATAAAAGCTTCTTTTTCACAACACATTTGTCTTACTGTGACACTGATACAATAAAAATACCCCCTCTATAATTTTCAGTATGGGATGCTAACTCTTAAGAACTTCACAAATTATAATTCTATCAAAGTAATTGCATCTTTGGAATAGTTTCAAGCTATAATGGAAATACAGAATAATGCTAAAAGTTATTTATGTTTGGTTTTAAAGATGGCCCGGAGGTTACAGTGACCTTCAACCATCCACCTCTACACATAAAAGAACAGCTAGAAGAGTTTTGTTGTTAAAGGTATTTTCTATTCTACACACAGTACACACATTACCAAATTGCTAAAATAATAATAATAATAATAATACATACTAAGTATGATGGACTTTTCTATTCTGAATGCCTTACACTGTTTTGTATTCATGCCCCATGGCTCTCAGTAGCACCTTGTCTCTGCAGTAGGACTCAACATTTTCCTTCATACAACACTGTAGTTACCAAAGTTTCATCACTGAAGGAACTATGTTCCATATGTTCACTTTGAGATCTCACATCATGGTATGAAAATATTATTTTTCAAACATATTTTTGATTCTCAACTACGAAGAGTGGTGTCATGTGAAATCTGCAGCATATGTAGACAGATACTGGTGTCCTACCATGCATTTGCTGCAAAGGTGACTAGATACACTTTAGAATCCACAACAAAAAAGCTTAACCATTCCAATCACTTTCTACGAATACTTTGAAAACAAAGTTTCTGGAACTTTTAAAATTACTTCTCTGCTATATGTGACTGAAGGGACTTTCCCTGAGAAAAGGCAGCTCTGCAAAATAAATAGTCACGCTTTTCCAATTAAGAGGCAAGCAGATACCAAGACACATTGACTGACTATTTCTACATACTAAGTCATTTATTATTAATGCACTTTTCCAATATACATTAATGGAATTTCCTTTACAAGTTGCATACTGTGGATCTTCATATTTTTCCTATATGGGGGAACAATAGCAGGAAGGAGAAATATGTGTGTATTATTTAAACTGAGGAAGGGACAGGTGCAAAATTAAGAGATTTTTAGTTGAATAGCACCAAATATTTACACAAATTCCAGTGGAAACTATTTAGATATGTGTTAATAAAGTGTCTGCAAGAACTGATGTCGTGCAAGGATAATGACAATGATACAGGAGCTACTATTCTAATCCTTTTTTTCACAAGGTACAAGGAAGTAAGAACAACATCCTGAGAAAGAATGGAGTTTCTTTCTCTTAACAAAAAGATTTGCTAGAGCACATCAGGCATTTATGAGGTCACATGGACATTGGCGACATCACACAACAATGTTAACATTTGTAAGTCTATGTGGTTTTCCTTCATTATAGGGATTTGTAGGGAAACAAATGGACTATTCACACTGTTTGATTTGTGTTGTAGTAGTAGTAGTACTAGTAGTAGTAGTCATTGTAGTAGTAGCAATAGTAGTAAAATTAATAATAATAATAATAATTATAATAGTTTATGTTTGGTACTCAAACATATACTTGAAATATTTATTTGACTGGTTGCAATGAACGTTTCAACAGTGGCTTGCTAGCAGACATTTCATTTTTAGAGTGAGTTGGAGCATTACATGAGTGGTATGTAAGTGTCATTAGTTCTATCTTTGCTTTAAAATGGCAGGACTAAATTTTTTACTAGGTTCCAGTGACTTATCTAACCTCAGTGGACAGATTGGAAATATTTTCTGGCTAAACTCGTCTTCATGAGAAAAGTAAAATTTTTACAAACTTTTCCCTCAGGGATTTTCTGTCTTCTATGAAGAAAAATCAACCTTTGTTTTGACCAAATTTATCATATTTCAACTGAAATTAAAGACCTGTTATCTGAATAGTGTCTCTGGAAAATGTTGTTTATCAGCAGCGAGTAAACATCTATCACGCACCTTGGCTCTGAAAGCACAAAACAAAATTTTCTTTCTTTTCAGAAGAGGAGAGCACATAGTGCCTTCCCAGAGACTTCAGACAGCCAGAGACCCTGGCCAATAAAGTAAGACAGCATTCTAACTGAGAAATACTTTTCAAAAGCAACTGTGTTGTACATACAACAGGAGCCACAAGGCAGTGCAGGTCTCCTTTCATGGTCTCCTGTTCCTCCTTTCTCTCTTTTGACATGATTTTTGAGTTTTCAAATAGTACTGTGTCAAATTGATGACAGAAACCAGAAGCTTTGACCAAATATAAATAGCAGGGTTAAAATGAGGAGAGAAATTTAAAGAAATAGGCAAAAGTCAATAAACCAAACTGAATCTTTAGAAACTCAAAGGTCACTGCCACTAAAGCTACCGACTCCTATGATGAGATGACTGCACCACACTTTGAAGGGCCTTTGATATGATCTCACACCGTATGCTAGTGATTGATGACCCAAATTGATGAGCTGGAGATTGAATATGAAGATAGTCTAATAGGTAGAAAATTGGTAGGATTGCAGGACTCAAGGGTTTGTGTGAACATGAGTATGAAGTCCAAGTATTGACTGGATAACCACTGTATTCCTCAGGGAACCAATATGGGGACCCATACTGCTTAGCATCTCTGTTAATGACCTGGATGATAGCAACCTCACCCTTGGCAAGCCTGCCACTGATACATAGCCAGGGGATGATAGATATGGGGAAGGGCATGCTGAGAGAAAGCTGAAATTGTCAACAGGCCATAGAAATAAGGTGTTAGGGGCCTCAGAAAGTATAACAAGGACAAGTCCAAAGTTGCAGTACAGAAAAAACTTCCTGCAACACTATAGAGGGAGTGGGATGAGTGGTTGTAAATTAACTTTGCAGTGTATATTTTAGTGCTATCTGCAACTGCCTCATAGGAAGACAGGAGGCAGTTGCAGATGGAGCCAGAGCCAAACCCATCCTGGAAGTGCAGTGACAGGACTGGAGGAAACAGACACAAATCAGAATACAAGAATAAGAAACAATTTTCACTGGAGAGCTTCCATTGCACTGCAGTAGATTTCCCTGACCAATGGTGGAGTCTTCAACCTTGAGAGATACTCAAAACTCAACTGATAACATCCTCAACCACCTGATCTAATTGGATCCATTTTGAACAAGACTTTAGATGAGATGAGTTCCAGACGTCCCTTCCAACCTCACTTATCCTGTGGTTCTGTAATTACTGTGTCCTTTTCAGCTGCTGAAGTTATTAATACCATAAATCTTTCCCTTTGTCAGTCAGATGACTGGTGGTTTCTGTGGCAACAAGGGGAATTCTTATTTCTCATTTTTCCCTGCTTGTTAGGTTAATTACCATTTTTTAAGAAGACCTAACTGATGGCAAAGGAATTCTTGATTACTACAGCATTTTTTTTCCTTCACCATGCTGTTACTTTATCAGATGGGGATTTTGGAAGACAATAGTCAGTAAATTGTCTGCACAGAGGCTGTTGGTGCCAATAAAATATGTGGAGAGATACTTTGCCATCTGCTTGTTGCCTGTTGCACAAAAGTAGCTAGGAAAAAGGAAACTACTCTCCTCTGTCTTACCAGAGTCTCACTAACAGCCTCCTATGTAAGAACAACCCACCATTAAACCAGTTGTTCCTGGTTTATACCATAAGAAGGCAATCAAATTGTATTCCTGGGTTCAAAGGTCCTAATAAGATAGTTAGATGTTCCTTTGAGAGGAGCAAATCAGCTTTAGATATCTATTGAAATATCTTATCCTGTTTCTCTGATTCTCTGTTACTTAAGTGATTTAGAAACACACAGTTTCAGCAGTGTCTGCTGTGCTGTGAAACGAGGGCTTCAGTAATTGCTATTTATCCTAGTAGTTCTCAGATTGCATCCCACGTAGTTACAAAAAGGGAAACATCAGCTATATTCACAATGTCAAGAAAGACAACATTTTTTTTCTTAAGCTTTCATCTTGTTTGCTCCCTTAAAAGCACTAAAAATGAATAGAAAAGAATTTCCTGGGGAAAACTCTGAAACACTCAGATAAAATAGAAGGAAATGACAGTGAAAGAGAATGACAGGCCTGTGTGTCATGGATGGGGGTGGGAGACTTCAAATTATGAAGCAGAGGGTAAGAAGCAAAGTGTTTCTTCGTAGTCACTGGTTAAAAAGTCATGACATTATTAATCATTTGTATAGGACAAGAAATGTTCATGTCTCTGTACTGTGAAAGATAAACAAATAGAAGGATCTGCCATGGATTTACATTTTAAAGGAAGGGGAAAAGTCAAAGAAACACAGTATTGCATATGTAACCATCACAGCTTTCAGGTTTTAGAGAACAGTAAGTTTTTATAAGGTCAGGAGTGGCTACAACTGAAAAGTGTTTTCTGAGTAACTCCTGGCAGAAAAAGCTGTTTCATATCAACCTATTTCTCTCCTTTAAAGCTGTACTGATGTTAGTGAAAATTCCTGTGGTCAGAAAGAGTTTAAATTCAGAAAAAAATAAGATTGCATTTTGGTATTTATTCTGAAACGAAAACATTACTTGACGGCATTAGATGACATTACGTAAGTAACATGAGTTGTTAATGTTTCTGGGCACGTGATAGGAACTAACTCTTCACTTGCTAGTGTAACATATGACTTAGATTTGCTTTATCCTGAAACTTATTTGGAACAGGAAGTTGGTATATAGTCTACAAACTTCTATCCAGGTAAGTTGGTTGCTCACTAGGAAGCCAGTCTTCTTGCACCCCCAGCCGAGAAAGTGGTGTGTGTCTGTTTTCTCTGATGGTGACTCAAAACTGAGAGAGTACATCTGGAGGCTGAGACAATTACTGCCCTCCATTTACTAAAAGGGGGTTCTAGAAAAGCTCCAGCTCAGAACACATTTTTCTAAGGCAATTACTCTTCAGTGACACTAACAATAAAACAAATATCAAATTGCCACTCTCATTAAAGTGGATTTCAGATGGCTTTGCGACCAACCAGCCAGCTTGCTCATGTTCCTTTCCCACTGATGAATTGACTAACTCTCCTATTTTATTCCGAAACCGGGCTAGCTAGGGATAACACACACTTCCAAGCAGCACAGCATTTACTAAATCACAGTGTTCTTGAGTCACATCTGAAAACCACTGCTTCTAAGAGCAGTTTTGGCATAGGGATCGCATTGTTATGCCTTCTGTTTTGTATATCATCAGCCGGAGTAATTTTTCAGAACAATGTTGAATGTCTATTCCATACTGCTTCAAGCATGTCAGTATATATTAATATTACACTGACCAGACATATTTTATTGCATGGAAGGAGTCATGGAAGTTTAGACATAAAATATGACCCTCAGAGTTGTGAAACAAAATTAATTTTAAAATTACTAAGGTAAGCTGCATTTAACCTTTTTGTATAGTGTTTTTAAGAATTAAATTTTTATGTAGTTTAGTTCAAATTCAAAGGAAATTTAATCAAATCACATTCACAGTACCTTAGCACTTAACAGTCTAAATCTGAAAGAATGTTCCACTTAACATGCATACTTGTATATAGTTCAAATTAATTTCTCAATTCCCATCATGTTGTCAACCTGCCAGTTGAACTCGTGCATATATAAATTGGTTTTCTTTTAGTGAATACAACAGTTCTAGGCTGGAAGATGGTGGTAGCTGTTTGGGTTCATAATTTGGAATATTAGTGGTCTCAAACCTCAGTATGGCTGGCTAGCAGACTCTCATATAACCTCATGGAGAAAATTATTAGATAGCCTTTTATTTAGCAACAAATGAAACAATAAAAACTGCTACCCAAGTCACAGACAAGCAAGGTGCTAAGGAAAGCGTGGTGTGTACCACTCAAAGAGCTTTCTCCAGCACATTCTGCAAACACTGGTGATCATAAGGATGCGTATGTGTGAGTGTTACATGAACCAAAAAAAAATGCAGTCAAAAAAAGAGCCAGGGCTAGTCAAGGAAGTACAAGCAGCATGGATAGTCCTGGAAAAAATCCAGAGTGGGAGAGAAAGTTCTAATTTTGGACAGAATGTTGGCTTAAAACAGATTTGATTTTACGAACAAAGAAACTGCCTCCTGTTGTTCATCTCTACTGTATTCAAAAAGAGAGAATTTTGTGTACTTTCTTTGTAAACACAGAGCAACACACACCCTAAATCTCAAACTTCCCAGATTTAACATGCTTTACCTAAAGACTCATGGCTGAAAGCAGAATTATATGCCTTGGGGTACTTGATATTTGATTCAAAGCTTCTGCTTCTCTAAAATTCACTTTCTTTGCAAACTCTACTCACCTCCTTTTACATAGTTACAAGTGAGTATTTATCTTAGCCAGAAAAAACAAAGGGCAGGTCAAGAATCTAAACACAACTTGTGTTTTCCCCTATGCACAGTGTGCCTTGACATAAACAGCAGAACAAGTCACTGTATCCTTCTCTCTCTGTGCTGCTGCCTGGTGATATCAAGCATGCCTTCAGAAAGACATAGAATCATGGAATCATTAATATTAGAAAAGGCCTTTAAGATATTTGAGTCATAACAGTGCCAAGTCCACCACTAAAACATGTCCTTTCTAAGTGCCATGTCTGCTAATCTTCTAAATACCTGCAGGAACAGTGACTCTACCACTTCCTGGGCACAGTGCTAAATGCTTGTAAACTCTTTCTGTGGGGGAATATTTCTAATATCTGATCTAAACCTCTCCTGGAGCAACTTTCATACATCTTCTCTTGTCCTATTCCCTGTTACTTGGGAGAAAAGATCAACCCCAAACTGTCTACAACCTCCTTTCAGGTAGTTGCAGGGAGTGATAAGCTCATGCCTAACCTCCTTTTCTCCAGGCTAAACAACCCCAGTTCCCTCATTGTGAAACTTGTTCTGCAGACCTTTCACCAGCTTTGTTGAATGTCTTTCTTTGAGTAAGAGGCCCAAAAGTGGACACAGGATTTGAGGTGGGACCTCACCAGTGCTGAGGACAGAGAGACAATCCCTGTCCTGGTCCTGCCAGACACACTATTGCTGATACAGTCCAGGACACCATTGGCCTCCTTGCCCACTTGGGCACACTGCTGGCTCATGTTCAGCTACTGCTGACCAGCACTCCAGGTCACTTGCCACCAGGCAGCCTTCCAGCCACTCTTTCCCAAGCCTGTAGCACTGCCTGGGTTTGTTGTGACCCAAGTGCAGGACACAGCACTTGATCTTTTTGAACCTCATTCCATTGGTCTCATCCCATTGATCCAACACTTCCAGACCCCTCTGCAGATCCTTCCTAATCTCCAGCAGACCAACACTCCCACCCCTCTCGATGTCTTCTGCAAGCATACTGACAGGCTGGTTAACACAAAGTCCTCATTCTTGGGGACAGCCAGCATTTCCTGGGTGCTGGCCTGGGCTGTTTTCAGCCAATGTAAAGCCACATCCTACTCTACAATGCAGCAGCTTTGTGAGAGTGTCCTGAGCCTGAGCTCACCTCTCAGTCTTCCTGGAAACTGGTAGAAGTGAGCAGCAAGAGGTAAAAGGTGCTTAGAAGCACTTGACGCAAAATCATCATGGTCACAATGATGAAGCAGCTTGGAGAAGTTATTTTGCATTATATTCTTCTGTGACTTCTCTTACTTTATTCCTTTGTTGTGGATGTCTTATCTCTGCAGCTTAGACAAATATACTGTACATTACAGAGTCTACAGATAGGTATTACAAATTTGAGATTATTTTAATTTCCCTAAACACATTCTTATCACTGATTGTGATTTCCAGTTGCTCAACTGAACAGTAAAAAAAAATATAAGAGAATTAGGCTACAGGCTGTAACAGAATATCTTTGTTTCAGTTGGAGACTAAAGTAAAGGCTCCCCATTTCTTTCCTGCTGCTATTCCAAGCCCCTCCTTTCCCTTCAGATAAGGAGCTAAGGAGAGTCTTATTCAAACACATGGCTTATACTGGTGTCTTCATGTTCTTAGATGGAGCAGATAATTTTCTAAATTGCTGTCCTTCAGCAGTAATACTGCATATCAGCTCAAGTGACCAGACTAGTGAAACCAATTTGTGAAACCCATTGCAGGCTTCTTTATTAATAGGATGAAAAGTTTCCATGAAGATGGAAAAGGAGAGGAAGAAAGTTTTCTTATATAAATTATTTAACCAACAATCTAGTCCTTTCTAATAGGTTAGTATTCCTGACAGCAATTTAAATGCAAAATGTAATCAAAATCTGCAGTGCCATCTTTAATTCCTATTTTGATTGCCATCTTTCACATTCTAGTTTTTGCCAAGGATTTCCAGACCACAATTTTAAGTCTGATTATGGGGTATGTTTCTCTATTTTAAGAACTCATTTTTGTCTTTTCAGGTTTGCCATGAGTAATGATGTTTTTTGCTGCTGGCTAGCACAATGAAGCCGAAGTAAAGCCTTGGGTCAAGACCCATATATTTACAGGGTCAAATTGTTCTTTATCTAGCTCAGCATCTTTGTGTGCACTGCTGCTTAGGCAGAAGAAGAAGGAAGTTTGCATGTCAGGAAGATTGCTTCCTATTGCAGCATAAATAGCCTAACTGGTAGCAAGTTGGCTGTGTGCCATTAAAAATTGAACAGCCAAGTCAAACTGGGTCAGGTTTGCACTTTACCAGGCTAATGCTGTCTAGGCAGACACCAGCACAGGAGCATTTTCAGATCAGTCTGCTCAGCCATGGGGGTAGGAAGAGAGAGCAAAGGAAGTTTGGCTGTCAGAAACCTTATTTTATCTTCTATTGTAAATAGACAACTGGCAGCTGGTCAGGCATTCAAAGTTGAAAGGTCTAGTGGCACCTGTTTTAGGTACATCCCTTCCTCAGTTAATGGGCTGAAAGCATAAGCCTCAGGCAGCAGTCTGAACTGACAGCTAAAGCCACTTTCCATTTGGTCTGTAAGGTGGACTACGCTGATCTGTAACATCTGCCCTAAGGACACACAGTTCAGGTTGATATTGTAATTGCTGCTGGATGAGGTAACCACTGCTCTGGTTGTCAGGCCAGATCTGCTGCTCATTAAAGACAGCAGACAGACCTGATATGGTCTTCAAGCATGCTGAATTGTGTACATGAAGTTCTTTTCATGTTTACATGTGTTACACTTGGTTTGTGATAAAGCAAAAGGCAGTTCTGAAAGTCAGTCCAACTTTCATGGTTTTGAAATCTACCTTTTTTAAAACAACATCAATAAGGATGGCAAAAGACAAGAGAATTAAAACTTTCATTTAAAGATGGAAAATACAATCACATCTCCCACAAATATGAAGCAACTATTGCTTTCTTGCAAAGTGAACCCTAACATGCACAGTTGGAGCAGCGTATTTGCATATAGAGCAGTTTTGCTCTATATTTGGTCTTATAGTCTGACTAATATAACCACCTGCTGCTTCCCACTTGTCAAGAGGATGTGCCAGTAGCAGCTGCCTAGAGGAAAGAATAAGAAAAAACAAGAAAGAGCAGAAGGGAAAAAAGTACTGCTAGAAAGGATAGCTGATGGCACTTGTGGTGAGTGATGTTATTCCTCCTCTGAAAGAAGAGCTTCATAATGACTAAATGTATACCCTAAAAGGGTATTATTCAGGTGATAAAGTCAAACATCCAAATGTCAGGAGAAATAAAGAAGGTGTGAGGATATGAGTTCCGACCAGACAAGGAATCATCTGAAATGCTTCCACCAACAAGGAAGCAAAGAGAGCTCATGCACTCAGTGAGGGACATTTGTCAGCAGGAGCAGCAAGGTGGGGAGGAGCATTCAGGAGGCTGGAGGAAAGAAGTCCAGTGCTTGGAGCTAAAACTGAGTTTTTGGTATGTTTGCTTTATAGTTGCTGGAAACCTCTAACAAAAACAAACAAAAAAAACAAACAAAAAAACCCAACCAAACCAAAAAGAGAATGAGCATAAGGACTGCATATCCTTGTCATATGGTTGCTGGAAGTGTTATGAGAAGGCCTTGTACCCCGCAGTGGCAAAGGACCTGAGAAAATGGAGGTAGAGCTAAGTGAAAGGAGAAGCTAAAAGTAGTGAAATACACAACTGTGTCTCAGTTATGACATCGTGTTTCTTCTCTAATTGAGCTCTGGGGTGGGCTTTCAACATAGCTGACTGCTGCGGAGTGTATTCATGCTTTTCTGAAGGGCACATTTCCTAAAATAATTCCAGCCACTGTACAGAGCAGGTCTGATCAAAACCCAATCTCTTGCATCCACTGAGACTGAGCTTTATGGCACAAATAGTGACAAAGCCGTGATTCATGGTAGCAATGACAGAACAGACTTAGTGCTTTTTTGTGCACCTTTTGTATCCTTTTTTTCCCACTTATGGGCGGCTGCCCCCATCCTCACTGTGTGACAGTGGGCAACTGTGGCCACTTTGTCCTTAGGAGCCATGTGGTCTGTTTGAAGCTTGCTACCATCTGTCATGGTGGGGAAAAGTCTCACATCTCTCCTGTAAAGCTTACTGCAATTGCTTATACCCCCACAAGACTAAAGTGGAAAGCTTTTGCTCAGTAACCAGCTTATAAAATGCATGAGACTTCTTGGCTAGAGAGATAGGGCTGCAGGACAAGGAAGATGTGGCTCCTCTGATGGCCCTGCCTCCTGGCATCATCCTGTGTAGCTGAATCAGAAAGTGGCAGGAGAGCTAGAAATGGGAAAGTACAATATAGCAGAAAGATGCAGCCTAAGTCTTGCACATTTAATTAAATGATTTTGGAGGACTAGCTTTCTACTTGCTGGGAAAGTAGACTTTGTCTTCATGTTAAAATCATAACGCAGTTCTAAAACAAGAAAAATTTCAGGGATGTTCAATATACTTTTAGAAGGCACTTAATATTGGGGAGATCACTTATTTCTTTAATCAACATTGATCTTCAAAATGATTGTGCTGTCTAACCCTGCCACTGTAATTGAGGTGCTTGAGCTGCAGAAAAGAGAAGGCAGCAAATATTTTTTGTCAAAGAGGTCTTTAACTGTGCAACAAACCCGCATTTACACAGCAAAAGTGAGTCTAGGTTTGCTGACTGTGTTGTTTTATAAGGCTGTTGTTTCGAAATTATAG
Source organism: Campylorhamphus procurvoides (assembly GCA_013396655.1). Lineage (NCBI taxonomy): Eukaryota > Metazoa > Chordata > Aves > Passeriformes > Dendrocolaptidae > Campylorhamphus > Campylorhamphus procurvoides. The sequence goes on from WBMV01006102.1 coordinate 40,066, forward strand.
AAATGGGATGAGACCAGCCTTCATAACCTGACTGTAGGATTTTATGGTTGCTGCCAATCCGAAGAGATTTTTTTTTCATTTGTCTTTGAAGGAACTCACCTGTGGAAATTGGTGCATTATAAGTATTCTCTGGCTGACTAGACTGTTAATTCCTGAGATCTAAAAATAAAAGCAAGGTTAAAAATCTTTGTCTACTACAAGTGAATCTGTATATTCTCACTGCCTGCCATTACTTATTCAGTCAGTCTGTAATCTGAAAAGTCCAAACCCTGAAACACCGAAATGCTTTGTTTAAATAAACCTAAAAATTCTCAAATCTTCAACTTGCTTAGAAGCAAGGACTAATGTGCTGCACTCACAGTATTAGCTCCTGCAAATTATACTAATTACACCTGGATCTGTCATTCTGTCTGACCATTCATCACACTGGGTTGCTCTTTTTTCTTTCAAGCATTTCATAAGAAAAGGATGGAAATGACTCTGCAGCAGTGTTCTCAGAGATTACCCTGACACTTAGAATCCCCTATAGAAAGGTAATCAGTGATCTATGCAATAGGGTCCTAAAGAATCAATGAGAACAAGTAAAATGAAAAGAGAAGAAACATTTTTTAAAAAAACACAAAACAAAAAAGCAGAAGAATGATAAAATATAATTTGCAATTTTGCCACTATCAAAAAAACATGCAAATAATCACACACTTAGTCTCTTCCATATGAGTGATAGAATCTACACAAAAATTAGTTCTACCTGGAAGCCTAAAAATACATAATTAAAGCCCTGGAATGAAACAAACCTGGGAGCATCTGACAGTAAGAAACTAAGGAAACAGGTCAAACAATCAACTATAAGGTTGCTAGACTTCTACAATGGGACCACCGGCATGACAGAAATTTGAAGGCCTATATTATCCAATGGGAATGAGTAGGTAGGTGAGTTCATTGGATCTGCTGATACAAGTCCAATGACCTCACTGCTGATATCAGGAATGTTAATGGATGACCTTATCAGATGTTCATTAGTGAAAGGGGTGCAGCTATTTAAAATATTTCTGTCCCAGAGCTGCATGTGACAGAAGAGTAGGTTGAACAGGCTGCCCAAGCATGCCTCATCCCCTTCAGAATTAGGTGGTTTGCTTAACCTGGGGATAATACATTTAAAATCAACTAACTGCAGTGGAATGGGTGACATTTGCACAATCCTCTCTCATGATCCATTCTGCCAGCTGGCTGTGGGGTGGTGCCTCCCACAGGGTGGTGGTGAAAAGCATGTGTGAGCCAGTATGGTCCTGAGCAACTCCAGACATTTCTGTAGGAAATCTCTGAGTGGAATTAACTTTGCTGGTGTCTAGTCTTAATCGATTGTTCATGTGAAGTCTGTCTCACACAATCTTACACAACTTGCAGTGTAGTTAATCCAAATTTAATAAAAACTCTCATTAGAGAATGATTTAAATTTTTTCCACCTGAGATCATATTTCTTGCTAAGCTTCCAGACAGTGTTTGTAAGTGCATTTATCAGGCCTATATAATTTTGGACCTGTCTGATCTTGATGCTCCTGTCATAGACTTCCAAGATAAATTGTACTAAGCAGAATACTGTTTCAATTTTAGTGTAACTTTCTTCACAGCAAGACTTCACCACTGTTGACAGTTTTCATTATATTTATGTGGATGACTGGAGAGTAGATTCTCTATCTTGTAAAAATGCTTTATATATCAATTCTGAAAAATTATTTTTGCCTATGAAACAAATAAAACCCATCAAGAGTTAGGGTTTCTAGAAAAGTCCTAGAACTCGTAGTAGAAAATGGCAAAGTCTGTAAAGAATTAAGCAGCTTGCAAAATTCCCTTGCAGCATATTACTCTGTGTCAGTATAGATTTTTCTGCATTTACATTTGCCACTTACCTTGGTTAACTGTGTTTCTTTTAGAGACATCTTTGTGACACCTTCTCTGACATTTTTAGACAGTTCCTATCTCCATTTATTTTATAACGCTCTCCACAAGAGAGAAATACATTTATAGTTTTCACACAGATCCATCATTCTCATTTTGCTGCAACCCATTTTTTAGCTGGCTAATTACTGTCTTGAGCATAATTTATTCTTCAGTGATTTTCCATTCAGAACTGTAAGGGTATCTAAGTACTGAAAAATGTGCAATACAAACAGACAATTCCATCTCCAAAAACACAAGCCAACATTCTCTACTGATGTAAATTGATAAAGGTCTTTAGAATAAAAATGTTCTCAGTACAATAGATATTTCAGTCCAGGAAGTAACTCAGTAAAGAGAAAGTCTGAGTCCATCCAAATTGAATCATTCCTATGATAGGACTCAATGTAAAGTACTTTCTCAGAGTATTCAGTATTTAATCAGAATGATAGGACTCCAGAAGACTTATTCATAAAGTGGCTGTTCTTTGATCATTTGGGAAATTTATGCTATATGATCCACACCAGCATAACACACATTATCATATCTGAAAACAGCATTGGCAGTGAGCCCTACCCAGTGTTTCATCATTTACAAGTGCTGAAATAACTGAGGTCCTGCATGTACTTTGAGATCAGATTTTTGGTTTATGAACCAGTGAACAAACACTTTTAGTTGTGTCACACTACAGGAACCTAAGAGTGTATTAATGGGACTAATTTGATAAAAGGTTGTGTGTACAGCCTTTTTACTTAAACCGGGATTTAAATCTTTAGAAGGTCTAGCACACTGCAACTTGACAGTGACTTGTTCTTCTCAGAGACTTTTCATACCATTCGTATCGAACTAAGGTTGTTTTTCCTTTCAGTGATCCACCACTTCTTGTTGTATCATTGATATGAATTTGCCTGTCTCCATAGATAAACTGGGCCTTCCACCATGTCACTACAGTCTCAGAAAAGCCCATTGGGAACATCTGAAAGGCTCACTTTCTCTTCTACTTAATTTCTGCTTGTTTGAAAACATAAGAGAGCATAGCTCATTTTTCACCTGGAAATTTATGAAAAATGTCAAACATGCATTTTTATAAATTATGTTTTTGGGACTGGCAAAGGAGAAACTTTGAGACTCGGTGATATGGAGTCACATGGGAATGAACCAAATCACTGTCCAATATATCCTTGTCCTCTCTATGTAGAGGTAGCCTATCAACACAGCATCAGAACATGAAGGGAAAAAAAAAAGAAAACATAAAAGAAAATAAAGGCTGAGTTCTGTTTTATTTAACCTTCTGCATGTAATTCTAGCATTTGCATAAGCCTTCTTGCACTTTTTAAGGCATTTACCTCAGAGAATTAGAAAGAGAGTATGTCTATTTTTGTTATTATTTTATAGCAAACATTCCAGTTGCTTTCTCTTTGTGCTCAAAAAAACCAGCTACAAATGTTCTCTGTGAAGTTTGATAATAGCAACTTAATCACGATTTCATTGAAACAAACAAATTCAAGAGTTTAATCAGCACTTAAAGATGATGCTTTCTTATAAAAAACTAACAATGAGTCTCTGAGATCAGTCTGCTGCTTATTTCTTAATCTGTAAAAGTATTTCTACTTTCTTAACTTCATTCTTATAATAAATTTGCTTGGTTTATCCTCTTTTTTTCACATGTCTTTGAAATGTCTCTAAGATAAGGATCTTCCATTTTTAGCTTATCTGAAGTCAAGCTGACAAAAATCATAATCATTCCAGAGCATTCTTTAAGTCCTCTGTGTAGTCTGTAACAATGAAGTGACATCTCTGCCTCAGAGGACCTGGCAGCTTTTCTGCTCTGGTCTTCCAACTAGTCGTCCTTCATTGATTTAGGCTTCCCTATACAAGATCCACTCTTCAGTGGTGCTGCATGAAGTATGACCTTGTCAGATCAGCCCCATGCATTTACTATATAAAATACCTCCAATGCCAAGAACTCCAAATCCATTTCAATACAAAGTACAACAGCTTTTCAGTACATATTTATTAGCTTAAATTAATACAATACACCATACATGCCTTTACTATTGAGATAGAAAGCCAGAAACTAAATATTCACACATAGTTGGTTCACTTTTTGAGTTGTGGCTTTAAATAGGAGCTCAGTCTTCTATGTGAAATAAATATGCAACACATTCCAAAATCTGTTAGGAGTACAAAATGTTAGCTCTGTTACATCTTGTTCAACTAAGTAGACATGACTTATTTTCAAAACTGTTAATAATTATTAAAAACTTCTTGGAATAATAAATACAGTACTTATATTACTTCTTAACTGTACACTCAAAACAGCAGAGTCCAGCAGCACCATATAAAGAGAGAAATCAAAGAACAGGTAGTAGACAAACACAGAGTTGTAAAAGGGTGGGTACAATAGCATTACTTGGTCTTTTCAGTAACTTGTTTTGGAAGAAACAGCACATGATAAACTTCAGTTATAATACTATCATGAAGTGATTTACTCTTTGAGCTTCTGAACACAGAGCAATTGCCTTTGCCTTCAGAGACTGAAAGATGTCTGGGAGCCAGAAAACTCAAATTCACAAGGACATGGCTGAGTCCTGGTGGCCAGACTCAAAATATCTTGTTCCAGGGTCAATTACAACTTCTCTTTCTCTGTGAATACGTGTCTATCTTTGCCCTTAAATTTTGCTAACTCAACTTTTGGCTTTTCCACCACTTACTCTGTTCTCTAAAGTGTCTTGCAGAATTCTCTCTGCTGCCCTTAACATCAGAAAAGCCTCTAATTTAACAAACCATGTGCCTTCACTTGCCCAGACTCATTATGGTAGGGCCAATTTACCCTTCCTCAGCTTGTCTTCTTGAAACATCTTAGCTGTATGAGTTTGTGGCTACCCTTACTTGCTGTAATGCTCTCCAAGAAGATTCCAAGGCTTCACCTAACAATGCAGGGAAATGGTATGCATGTGATTTTATATAGAGGTGGTAGAGCCTGGACTTCATTTTCATGTGTCACCACACACTGAAACCCCAAATATCAGAGAACAGTAAGCTAAATACCCTTTTTTTCCCACAACATAGTAAGAAGAAGGTAGATAAACTCTTATCAGGAATGAGAAAAAGAAGAAAATATATCCCCCAAGGTCCAGGACACAGGTAATGTCTCTCCTGGACTTCTGAGCCTCTATACAAGGCAAAATAAGGAAGCTAATCCCTTGAAAATTAAAAAATGGGAAATAGATTCATTATGAGAGCAAATTTCTATAAAGCATTTTCAAAGCTATTAAAAAGCAAAGGCTGTTACTGTCTGTTCCCAAAGTGGTGCCAATGTAAATAGCATGAAAATAACTTATGTTTGAAAAGCAAGGTGCTTCACAATGAAGGCTATTATTTCACTTTTAATTTGTCCCTTGAGGCCTCTTTGTAACAAGTGCCTTAGACCCATTTGCATTATGTTCTACAGTAGGGAGGACTATCATCTCCTAATCACTTTGCTTGGATCACTTGGCACTGTCTCCTTACCTCAGTAATAGTTTTGTTTTCAACTCCTCTTATTGCTAACTTGCAATTTTAGGTGAGTTCTTTACTATTCTAGCATAAAATACACTTGGGTGGTTGGGAATTAGCTTAATGTGATTTTGTGACTGGGCAGAATCTCAAGGCCTCATTGTAATGGAATACTTTCCACTTCCTAGGAAAGATGCAAGAAAAGGGATTCCCATTACAAATTATTTGCAAATAATGTTGCCATTCTGGGAACCTCTATTCCTTTCCATCTCTTTGTATATAGTTGTCAAGTGCTTCTGCTTCAGTGACAAGTGTAATTGTAGAAAAGGGTAAATTGACTGTTGTTGAAAGAATTTGGGTTAACCATTTAGATAACCAAGAGCTGTTTGCAGTGATTTCCTTTCCCAAGGACGCATCTTACAAGAACTGTAAGGGAACTCTGGACTGCATGCTTCTAGTAGACATAATTTTTGTGGTTACAGAATCACAGAATCACAGAATCACAGAAGCATTTAGGTTGGAAAATACTTCTAAGATCATGGAGTCCCACCTTTGACCAAAGACTGCCTGATCAACTAGGTCATAGCCCTAAGTGCCACACAGTCATTTCATGAACACGTCCAGCGATGGTGCCTGGCTCATTGCCCGTCTCTGGACTTGCTCCAGCACCTCAATGTCTTTCTTTGAGTAAGGGGCCCAAAAGTGGACACTGGTGGGACCTCACCAGTGCTGAGGACAGAGAGACAATCCCTGTCCTGGTCCTGCCAGACACACTATTGCTGATACAGTCCAGGACACCATTGGCCTCCTTGCCCACTTGGGCACACTGCTGGCTCATGTTCAGCTACTGCTGACCAGCACTCCAGGTCACTTGCCACCAGGCAGCCTTCCAGCCACTCTTTCCCAAGCCTGTAGCACTGCCTGGGTTTGTTGTGACCCAAGTGCAGGACACAGCACTTGATCTTTTTGAACCTCATTCCATTGGTCTCATCCCATTGATCCAACACTTCCAGACCCCTCTGCAGATCCTTCCTAATCTCCAGCAGACCAACAATCCCACCTGACTTGGTATCAACTGCAAATGTACTGAAGGTGCCCTCAAACCCTTCATCCAGATCATTAACAAAGATATCAACAGGGCTGGACCCAGTACTCTGGGGAGTACTGGATTCCACTGGTGAGTGGCTGTTGACTGGGTATAACTCCACTCACCACCATTCTCTGGGCCCAGCTGTCCAGCCAGTTTTTAACACAGCAAAGATTGTACCCATCCAAGCTGTGGGCTGCCAGCTTCTTCAAGAGAATGCCTTCAGTGTCAGTATCAAAGGCATTGCTGAAGTCCAAGCAACTACACCCTATGATATTAGCTGCTGGGAGCTGAACTCTGCAGAAAATCACTTTTGCTCCATTTGCTTGGACTCCGGTTGATATGTAATCTTTCACTTCTTTTTTTTTTGGTAAGGATTGCCTAGCTATCCCATAGCACTCTCCAATCAATGGACAAAAAGGCTTTGCAACAGAAGGACGGCGTGCCTTCCTGCTTTACCCACAACAGAAGGGAAGGACTTGCTGAATTCACTTCATCTGCATGAAGACCATTTTAGAAACTGCAGAGATTCCTGATTCCATACTTGCTCTTAGCATGAGAACTAATATGGCTGGAAAGTTGGAACGGACTGATCTTGAATCGTGCATAGCTGGAAACTACACCACTGAGAGAGACAGTTCTAAGACTCAGTGACTCCCAGCTCTTGGATGTATACATTCTCAAATAGGAGCTTTTGCCTGGCAAAGACATGGTAGTGTCACAAAGGGTAACTGAAAGAGTAGTTCCCGTTTCTAAGGGACCATCTCCTAAACCATGCTGAATTTCTACCTGATCATTTCCCCTGTAGTCTAAGTAAGAATGCAGTTACACTCATTCAGAAAATTTCCTAGTTCTCCTGTTTGACCACAATGCCTCCCTTGAAAGAAAGATGGCTCCTTTTTCAAGAGGTGTAACCTTAATTTTGAAGCAAGGAGGAGTGTATATGGTAAAACAGTTCATCCCTGAAAAACCATGGCTATGTATCTCTGAAACACACTCAATTTTCAAAGACTTCTTTAATTCTAGGTTTAAGCTGCCCTACATTCCACAGCAATTTGGGATACCCTTTTTATTTTGAAAAGTATGCACTTCATCTGTAATTATATACATTAGTTACATTTAGAAGAGTGAACTGTATGTTTCTTTTACTGGCACCTTTTTCTGCTCTTCATTCAGAATATTTATTATGCCCTGTTTGAGACTTGAAAAATAAACCACCTTCTGCAACCTTCAACTACACAAATCCAGTTTTTTATGAGGAATAAGGACTTCTGCCCTATGAATGCTGAGTGGCTGAGTGACTGGTTGCTAGGTGTGAGAATCATTACTTTGAAAGGTGTGTATTTTCTTATAGTGGCAGAGAGCTGCAGCTACATTACTATAGTCTTAGCAAACCACAAACATATGACTATATTTAACAATAACTTGCTATGTATTGAGCACGATAACAATGTATTTCAAATACAGGTAACTGGCAGTGAAGTGAAGAAGGTAGTAATATTTGGAAGAGATGTACCATATATTTGCATTTTAACCTTTTAAGCTGGTATGTTGGAAGAACATATGACAAATTGTATGACTTATTAAATTTTTATTTCCTTATAAATAATGGCATGCTGTGGGGCTATTTGTTGTTTATCTTGATAATGCAGAAATTAATATGCTGGCCAAGCAACTAATGCAATTAACGAAAAGTGTAATGAAATATGCTTTTTGCATCTTTATAATGAACATGTGATTGCATGGGAATCAGAGGATGAAAATCTGGATGTGACTCGGTAAAAACAACATGAGTGAATTTTTCTGAAAGGCCCAGAGCTTACTGCTCAAGACACATTGATAAGAGAAAATTTCTGACTCCAGTAAGAGGGAATCAAAAACCAGTTTTCCTCTGTGAGGTACTACTTTTCCTATAAGGGTTATTTTTACCTTCTACAATAAAAATTGACCAGAACTGTGTGTTTCAAAATTATCTTAACTAGTCATGATAAACTGAGGAGATAAATGGCAAAACTGCATTTTTTTTCAGTGAAAGTACTATTATTTCTTTATATGTAACTATAGCAAGAATGTGAATGCTGCATGCTGCTGCCCACTAGATGTATTGGTCTGAGCAGACAGTAGAACAAAATGTCAACACAGTCTATGCTATTTCACTTGAAGGATTGCTGAATACTCCCATACTGACTGAAACAAAGTGCAAACATTCCTCATGCCAGAGGAAGAGTTTTTGCAGTAAATTCCAGTCCTTTCAAAGCATTACAGAACTGCCCTTCACTGCCTCCCAAGACATTAGTATTTCTTCTTAATTTCTTTCCCATTTCTCACTGTAAGTGGTCAAATTAAGAGTAACTTCAGTAAATCAAAATGTTTGGACTGTGTTAGTTCTGAATGTTGACAGCATTTTCATGCATGTCATGTTTAATAGTACTCTGGCGTATAATGTGAAATACCTAATATTTTCAGATATTTTTGAGACATATTGTTAGAAACATTCATATATATTTCATCAGATAATAAGTCAGATGCTAAAGTATGTTGCTTTCTGCTAACTAGAAAATTGCAAGTAAGTATCTATCCCCATATAATAAAAAATAAACTTCTGTACCTAACCTGTTGTCTGCTTATACATCAAATGGATAAATACAAAAATGTTATTGTTCAATATTGCATTTCTCAGTGGCCTTTTAATGTATGTGTTTTACTCTAAGTTATTTTTATTAATTTGGCTTGTTTATTTCTTAAGACTACTACAGACTTCCAGGCCTCGGCAAATTACAGTCTGGTTACCATTTTCCAGCTGTTTTAAAGTGTCCATTTTAAATGCCTATAAGCATTGTTTGTTTTTCCATTTTTCTTTCCAGCAATTCTTTCAAACTCTTGTTCCTGTGCTTGAAATACAAGTAATCAGAGAGAGAGTGGCCAAGTCTGGCCTTTTCAAAGGATCTAAAGCTGAGATGTTCTTTGTTGTTTGCAAGCTCTCCCTCTCCTTGGCTCTCCTCTTTCTCTGAATTTCCTATTCTCTTTCCCAGTCCTCCCTCACTTAACACTTCTTCCTTCTCATTGCAGTAGGACTCTCTGAAGTCCTTCATCATGCGCTCAGGTTTGCTAGAGAGATCTTGAGCCACATACAGCTTGTTGTCATCATGATGATACATGGCAGGGCTGTACCGCCCTGCCTCATAGCAGTTGTCTTCCTCTTCTTCCTGGCATGAGCTTCCCTTGGCACTCTCACCATCAGAATGAAATGAAATTCCCTTTCCTTGGCTTTTCTGGGAAAGATCAAAGGGCTCTTCCTGTTCCAAGCTTCTCAAGACATTTGTCTGTGACAGAGCAATTCTTCCTCTTCCAAAACCTTGCAGTGGTTTGAGGGGAGGAGAAAAGGAAAAATTTATATAGAGGAAAATTTACTACTTAATACATGGCTAAAGAACAAAATCTAAGGTGGCTTTCTAGTGCATACTTTACCCTTGCCTTTCATACAACTGTCTCCAAATACTTCACTATTTACATATCCCTTGAGGCTTGAGATGCTGCAAAAATGAGTGCTATTGTATACACTTCACAGCCAGGTCAGGACACACAAAACATTGTGTTATACATGCCACACTCTTGATGAGGGAGCAAGGAAGAAAAGTGAAGTGCTCTGGCCTTTTGTAAACTATTTTTGTCAGTGAACCTACCCACTTCCTCCTTCCTATTCTTTTTTAAATTAAAACTTTGATCTAAAACATCACAGTCTATAATCCAAGTCCAGGTTTTATGTATTATTTTTTCAGAGGAGTGAAAGAAACTAAAATCACATGAATGTATTTGTTCTATGGACACTCTGGTTCAATGTTAGTACTTTAAAAATAAAAAGACAATAAAGTGCATGGTCTCCACTCCTCTAATTTTTTTCTTTCATCTACTGGAACTAATCATCTGAAAAGCTCTATGTACTACATAGTGCTTCAGCTTGAGGAAATCATTATAAACAAATTATGATTTTGAGCGGTGTAGTGTAAATCTGCATGTCTTCTTGGATCTGATTTGTCTTAATATTTGCCAGAGTGTCTTCCCTCTTACTGGAAATGCAGATGTTACCGAGGAGGCAACTGTGGACTCTAATATGCTGCAAGCACCAGGAGGCAGTGATGATGATTCAGATACTGCAGGCATAGTTCATCTTAATTAAAGAGTAGTGATAGTACTGAGGATTTCACCTAATACATGAAAGTCAGTATTTTACTTGCTTTTGTTTTCTTTGATTTGCTTTTTCCCCCAGTATGTGAATTCATTTTCTGGAGAATCTGTGCAGTCTCACTGGATAATAGATGCTACTTTGCAAAAGGCTGTATTTGTTAAAATGTTACATAAACAGGTGACAGGCCTCACAAATTGTGTTGTGTCCGATAAGCCCCAAGGGACGCAGAATCTCTGTACAATGAAAAGCTCTTAGGCAATCTCCAATTACAAGTAATTGTCTAGCTAGCATGGTGCTGTAGGAGGCTTACAGAGAAAACTAAACAAAACAAAACAAAACAAACCCCACTTATTTCATTATTCCCATTGGGGTCTTTGTAAATTTTACACCAAATGTCACTAGAATAAGTATTTTACATATATGCTAGACTTCCTTAAAGCTTGAATTTGAGGAACACCAAGAAATCTTATCCATCAAAGGATTATTCATTCACAAAATCTTAAAAAACATTTCTTGGATAATCAAACTCTCAAAAGAATCCTCCCTAATTCTTCCACTTCTTTAGTTAGCATTGATTTGTGTGTACACATGATGATGACTTTAAGAATGGTACGTGACAGGTGGCAGACAGGAAATGTTTTGCAGGACACCCTGAATAGTCAAAAATACTTCTAATTTCAGGTGGAGGGGGAAGTATCTCCTCCTGGTCATATGCTTCTTTGTAAAATGGGTCTTGAGCCTATGACCTTCATCTAACAGCTCTGTTAATACAGTACAGAATAACCAGGCCTCTTGGACATAGAGACATTCAGGCTTCCATCTGCATTCTAGACTGGAATCCAATAAGCAGTAAACAAGACCCAGAAATGTTCTAGATTTTCTGCTTCTGTCAGTTTAGGATTAATTTATGATTTACTGGGGATCTCTGATCTGTAACACTCTAGTAATACAGTTAATAATAACTTCCCAGGCTTATGGGATTCTATCACCAACAATCGCATTGTATCCATGGTCCACGTTTGTGGATTGGTAGTACAAAACCCACTTGGGTTTAATGATATGCATCTTCAGATTTCACAGGAATAACCTTGTTGAAAAATATTACCTTGAGAATGAAATCCTCTTTCCATGACCCCATGTTTGACTTTCATGTGCCTGGTTAGGTTTCCCTTCAAGGTGAATTTGCTAGGACAGTAGAGGCACTTAAAAGGCTTACTATCCGAGTGCAAGTGCATGTGACCCATTAAATTGTGCATTCTGTTGAATTCCTTTCCACATAGCTGTAAAAAAAGTAAAAATGAAAATTATTCATTTGAAGCAGTATTTGCAAGTACATTTTAAAAATAAATAGGACCTACACTTCTCAACTTGAGCCCTGGCACCTTTTGGCTTCAATGTGTTTTTCAAAGTTCCAGGCAAAAATCCTACAGAGTATGTGGCTGAGTATCTAGGGCCCTCTGTACTGATGATATTTTTTAGATTTGGTGACCAAAACCACAGTCAAGGATTTCCCAAAGGTAAGCAATGTTGTTGTAAGGAGGGGAGAAACTTAAGTGAGTAATCTGGAAGGCTCTTAACTTGAATGACGTGCAAAGTATAGCTTTCTGTCCTGGTGAATCATTTCATCTGTATTTTATAAATCTAGTCTTTAATCAAGAACATCAAGAGATGGAGATATGAAATAAAACCAATTAAGGGTTTCTATGACACAGCTGAGCAGAATATTACTTCTCCTTTAAGTGGAAATTAAATGGCTGCACAGTTTGCTTAAAGCCAGAAAAGGCAATTCCTTATTTTAGTTTGTTTCTTGCTTACCCTTTTTTTCTCTGATCCCTTTATCTTTTGTTTATCAACTTCTGTGTTTTGGTGTCTCTGGTGAATAAGCTGGAATTTAGAGAGTCATGAGGCTGAAAGAATGACTCAGCTTTCCCTGAAGCAAATTCCTGCCAGCTCAAACCATTGATCGTGCAATTTTCCCTTTGATGGAACAATAAGGGTGTATTATTTTTCATTGTTGTTGCTTATTTACAAGAATCCTTTTGTAGTATGGACTCTTATAAATCAAATGTATTCTCAAGACATGAGAGTTTGACATCACTATTGCAAGCATTGCTTGTCTTCTGGTGTTTCCTTATGAGGATTCAAAATTTTATTCACATTCAAGTGGCTATTTCCATCCTCTGCAAACTTCTGTGTTTGCTTTCTACTTCAGCTCCTTTTTTTTTCTTTTTAGCCTGGTTTTACCATCAGATTTGAATTTATTAAAATCATCTTAATTACTATTTGAGCCAGAGTCACGATTACTAAGTAACCAAAACTTCCATCTAGCAAGCTAATCATCTGACAGGCAATTAGTTGATTAAAAAGAAATAATTAGGATTCCAATAAACATTTTTTGTATAATCTGAATTCTGCTATTATTTATTTGGGTATTATAGAAGGTCTGGTACACTACTTGTAGATTCAAATTTGGAAAGTTATCACCTGGAATATCTGGATGAAATGTAGGTAGTGGAAAGATCCTTGGTGAAACAGTACTGTACCCTTTGTATTTTAAACTCTCTTGAGGGAAAATGGCATCAGTGAATTTGTACAAAAACTTGCAGGTGTACTGTTTTAAAAGAAAGACTAGAGCTGAGTCAGGGCTGCAAAAATAAAGTCTAGAAATATTCATGTACTTTTAAAAAAAATATTTGCTTCAGATAAATATGTTCCCTTCTGTGATTTTGCTAAAATAAATGTTCTAGCAAACAAATTTATCAGCCGAGATTCATCAAGATAGTTGGAGAAAAAAAAAAGAAACAAATGAAAGTAAGTTATTAATTTTTAAAAGTGAGGCATCTGTTTCCAGGGGTCATCCATCCACTTAGGAAAGAGTACTGTCTCTTCTTTGCACTATGATATAGATAGTAGATAATAATAGAGATACTAAGCAGGATCGCTTATATTCAGAGAAATTAATACACCAAATAAACACTCTGAAAGTGCTGGGAGTAAACAAAGAGTAGTACTGATGAGCACAGAAAATTCACAAGGTATAATAGCTGCTGATTTTATCCTGACAGCCACTGGAACAACTAATAACATGTCAATATTACTCTTGCTACAAAAATGCCAGTTATAGCTCTCTAACACCTCTTAGCCGAAAGGTTCTGGTTACCTGCTTGTATTGGGGCTGACCTATGTTGCCACCAGATCTTGCTTTCCTATAGCTAGGTCTTTATTTCTTTATCTAAACTGGTAACCAAGGAAAATCCAGGTGAGTAGGTGAGTGAATAGAGTACTTCATGCAAATCTGTGTCTTTATAAGTTCTTGAGTATTAAAACCGATCTAGTAGGAACACTTATTTTCTTTCAGCCAAGGCAATACTTATTGTTTTATTTTTTCAAAATGAAGACGGGCGCTTCATAAAGGATAGTTCTTTACAGTATGAAAGTTCTTTATCTCTGAATACAGTTGACAGGTTTTCTGTTTCCGAAAGTCAAGCATATCTCAGGGATAAGTAATGTGTGCTTGTCATGAAATCTCCTCTGGGTACACGAGGAAATTGCACTAGAGTGGAGAGGTGTGGCAGGAAAATGAAAGAAATGGAGATTGGAAAATTGTTTTTCAAAATGATGGCTCTGTGTGTCATGGTCTTTGGGTAACAGGTCCTTTTCAAAAGGCACAATACACCTTTTGGATTAATATCTAAAGTCCAGAGGGTGAAGGAAGCAGGGTTTTGGTCGCTTGTGGAAAGACTGCAACTCAAAGCTAGCTGGGATACACAGCTAATGTTTAATGAAAAGCCTGAGTCTGCAGATCAAACTAGAATATTGTACAAGGTTTTCTTTCTCTGCAGCATGATGGGGATGTGAGTACTGACAAGCAGAGTGTGAAAGACGACGCTGAAACTGTCTCACGGGAGGGAGCTCCAGAAGTACTCACTACAGAGCACCATAGCACTCAGGGAGGTGCCAAGTTTATGCAAGAGAACTTGAGATGTTGGGAGCTTGTGTACTTTTTGATAGGCTGTCTACTTTAGGCAAAATAAAATTAAAGCTTTAGAGAAACAGACCTCAGCTGCAAGTCTGCTGAACATACTTTGTTCACTGGCTGATGAATTGGGCTTCAGTTCAGTTTGCTGGAAAAGCCTGCATTAGCTCAACCCTAGAATTTGTCTTCCTAAGACACTACATGAAGTATCACACTTTTAGATTCGTCAGCTTGTTTTGTTTCTTCTCAAAGAACTTCTCTCTCACATTTTCTTTGGTTTTGACTCCTGTTTAAAACACACAGTTTTAGATGGGGAAAAAAGTCGAGTTCAAAATTTCTGCTGCAAAGTGTATTTGGCTGGGCTGGAGAAAAATCCATTGCATTCTTTATCGGCTGTCTAAAACTGATTACTTCAGCACCAGAAGCAACAGTAAATTTCATGGAACCTTCCTCTACAAGTCAGAGTTAACACTGTTGGTGTAACACTTTCATAATTCGTCAGTCTTTTTTTCTTAAACAGAAATAAACAAGGCAACATGGGCTCAGGACTTTAAATGCTACAGAGAAGTTCACTCTTCAAAGAGAAATCAAACACAGATCCAGGCTGCAGCTGGATGAGGAAGCAGAAGGGACAACTATTTGCTACTCTCTCACTTCTGATAGTCTGTGCTTAGCTGTGATTAGACACATAGGAAAGCTCATGTTTTCTTTTGCTATGAGAAAAAGGTAAAGAAAACCACTGCATGTGGTGAAGTAAAAAGGCTACTGCTGTGCTCTCTTTCCCTTGCATTCTTCTTCTTTTTTTTTTCTTCATAAGAAGGGTGTTCCTTTCCTCAAAGAGAGAGGGAGAGGGAGAATGACTGTAAACTGTCCAAAAGGACCGTGAGAAAACAGGAAGCTTTGAAAAGTACAAGAGAAAGCAAGATGAAATCTATTTGCAGGCGGTTCCCTGGGGACATTCAAGCCATTGTTAAGCAGGCAGTTCATACAGCTATATCCTTCCTTCTGCTGAGGAGGAGCTTGGTGCCAAAAGGCTGCTATCTGGTCATTGCCTTAACCCTCCAGGTACCAACCAGAAATATTTGTTTTCAAGAGTGTTTTGATGGCTCTGTCAGACAGGCAATGTTAGGATGTTCCTAATGCTGAAGAGCAATTCCTGATTTTGCCTTTGCTTATTGTTGCAATCTCCACTCTCAGGGGCACTTATGTTGATTCATACCCCTTCAGCCACAGGAGAAATGGGTTCACTGTGCTTACTTGTTTCTGTCCTCCTAGGAACACTGGGTGGGGACAGAAAAGTAAAAAAAAATAAGAAAAACAGGTGTTCCTGTAGAGCTTTTGTTACTAGCTGGAAAGCATTCTAGAGATACTCCATTTCCCAGTTCCAGCTATCGCCATCTCCAAGTTTTAGTAGTCTGTCATCATCAAACACTGAGCTGAACACAGCCTTCCAGCTAATCTGCACATACCTAAAAATAGTGTGGGTCCACATACTGCACACACAACAGCTGATGAAACAATTTAGTTTCTTTTCTGGAATTTGAGGAGTCAGAAGAGGACTTTGACCACATGGGAACAGAAAGACAGGTTTGCAGATGTTCTCAAAGAATGAAAATCTCCAGCAAACTTGATATGAAACTCCTCAAACATTTCAGTAAAAAAGATTCTTTTATCAATATAGAATAATGTAAGATCTTGTAATTAAAATAGTATTTTAATAGGATATAAATTAGAATAAAACAAAACACTAAAGTTGAAAGACTTTGCTGCTATTTTTTCGAAGTAAAATAACAAAGCACAATTATGAAGTCAGAAAGATTCGTTTTTACATTTTCTTATTAAAATTAGCACTGAATGTGATATATTCCTATGACATTTTGAATTTCCACATTTTTACAAAAAAGACAATTCGCCTTAAAATTCGCCATCCATCTCTGCTTCTTTATGAAATGTTCCTTTTAAGAAAATATTCAATTCCATAAAGATGTAGCATGAAAGAGTTCTAGAAATTGCTTCCAGACCTGTCTTCAGTTAGTTATGCATAAACTGGGTAATATGCTACACTCTGTAGCTACAGCCCTATTAGAGCAAATTAAATTTGGAACAAAATCTATGACCTTTGACTTCACAAGGTATGACTACAGTAAGGAACCAGATAGGCAGTAAAAGGAGCTTATAAATACTGAGTAAGAATATAAGCATGAATAATTCATGAGGAATATATTAGAGAAGAACAGGGTCAAGAAAGCCTTCAAGGTTTACAGGGAGGAAGAAGAAAGGATGGAAAGGGAATTGCAGCCTCCAATGCACTGGAGAGGAGCAGCAAACTGGAATTTGCACAGGATTGTAGAAAGGCCAAATGGTCTCAGAGGCTGTTTTGTTAGCATCCTGATGCCTGGAATTTCAGTTTGGCAACTACACTTGGCCCGTTCAAACCCCTTCTGTAGTTGTATTTTGCTATGGCTTTCTTTGACTCCTTTTTTGAACTGTTGCATAGCATCCCTCTGTGAAGTTGTGGCTGCCACATTTCCATGATCCTGTGCAGGGTGTATGACTTGACTTATGGGTTTAGTCAGTGTTTCAAGCTATTAAACACTTAGATCTCGGTTTGGATGGTTGTAGAAAGCAAATGCCAGGTACGTTTGTTGTCCTCAAACATCTGTGGCACTTAAATGCTCACAAAGCAAAACAAAACCGAAACTATGTGAGGATGAAAGTTGAAGGGGAAGGGAGTAAACCACAGGTATTTAACTCTATTATTTTGTGCTAGATAAGAAGAATCTGCATAAAGATGCAAATAAAGAAAACCAGGCTGGTTTATGTTGATTTAAATGTGACAGCAGTATGTGTTAACAAGTCTTGTTTTTCTAATTCAATAATATCACAAGATGACAATATCAGAGAAATATACTGCAGATTAAAGCCTCTGTCACCAAATGCACTTACCTTGCATTTAAAGGGTTTGACATCAGAGTGAACAATCATGTGGGCCTTGAGAGTCTGCTTTTGCACAAAGCTCTTGAAGCACAAATGACATTGATAGGCTCTGATATTGGTGTGGATCAGGACATGTCGCTTCATGTTGGCCAGCAGAGTAAACTCCCGGCCACAAATTCCGCATTTGTGCTCTTTCACACCCTGCAAGAAAAGAAAGATTCTGTAGATGGAAAGTTTTTCAAATAATTTAATCTTTGGTAAAGCAATTTATGAATTATTCATTCCGCATTAGAAAAGCAGATACTAAATTATTTCACTTTTAACATTTGTTCAAGTAATAGGTACTGATATTCCTGAGAAATTCTTACAAGGTTTTGAGAAGCAGAGAAGCAAAACAAAATGAAATAATGAGATTGGTTTACAAATCAATGAGACAGTCTCTATCAGTGCTCCCCTGTCCTACTCTACTGCTGAAGTAAACTATTGGTCAAATGTGTACATTTATTGACCGAGAAAAAAAAGTTAACTAGTTATAAGATGGAGGAAACACTCACCATTGATAATTGAATACCACTGAATTATGAAAAAGGCATAGTCTTGTTTTGCAGAAAGCTATAGATAATAATCTGAAGCAACTGAGAACTAGTCAAGCAATGTCACCAAATAAGATTATACATCTTACATTCATCAAAGATGGAAAAACTGGTTATTCTTAATGGGATTTGCAGTAACCCTAACAGAATTATCTCCTTTTATCTGAGGCTTAGAGCATTTTTGTCACCTTTTATGCCATCCAGTCAATTTACTAATGCATAATTCAATGTTCTTACATCCTTGTGGTTTAACTGTCAGCTTTGCAAAATGTGATTTAGATACTATGGCAATCAAAGAATTTGTCACCAAACACCTTAATAGTTTGAGTATATCCTGGTGAAGATAATGAGGATTTACTAGTGAGGTGCTGAAAGCAATTACTCCTCCTGCAGGCCCTTTTTACAAAGGCAAAAAACGACTGTCGGTGATTTTCACAGTTAATTTAAAAGCTAAATCTCTGAACATCACCAGCAGCTTTGAGGGTCTGCTTATCTTATGGGAAGCTTCTGTTTGGTAAGCTATGTACTGTAAACCATGTTCACAGCAAAATCCACCTGTAGCGGTGGACAATGAAGCAGAAGCTCTCTAAAGGCTCAGGGACATTTAATTCCCTATGACTAAAATACTACCCCGTCTTCAATAAATATAATTTTGCATGGTAAATCCAAAGACCAGGGAATCTCCAAGAAGCACAGAAATTATAATCATTAGGAGGAAAGAAAACTCATATGTGGAAGTAAATGTTGTTGGTTTTTAAAAGAAAATATGTCTGTAAGACAAATGCTGTAGCTTTCTGCATTTTTTAAAATGTTTTTCATGTGAAAGCCAAAATTCAAGAATTAAAGGAAAAATATGCAAATCTGGAAGTGAATTTTTTAAAAAAAGTGAGGGGTTTTAACTTGTTTTAACAATGTTTTTATAAAGGTGTATAGTCCATTTCAGAGCTTATTGAATAAAACAATTATATTTTTCCTATTTTTGAAAGCAATCTTTCTGGAAGTGGTCCAAAGTTTGCTCCTACCCTAAACTGACTCTGTTATCACTGTTGTCAGCAGTGGCAAGACTGCCACTTGATACAAATTGGCTGTGATCATGGTCCTGCTTGTCCATTTCTATTAACTGGCATTCTGGATAACATATGCACAAAGGGGATTTTTTCTTTGGGGTTTTTGTATTTAAAATGTTTCATTATAATGGTTCTTCAAAATCTGATGAGTAAAAATATGCTTTCTTTTGCTGCAGTCTACTGCAAAGTCACTTATTTTCTAATTAGGGGAATAAAGCAGCAGAACTGGATTTCAGTAAAAAGAAATCTTTTAAAATTTTGGGGACAGGTGGTGGTGATGGTTATTATACAGCTCTGCAAAATTATGTTCTGTTACAGAAGGCCATTCCGAAGATAAAAGCCAGAAATGGAGAGATGTGAATACAGTTTTGGGAAGTAATATGGGTGGTTAAATTGTACTCCTGTTTGTGAAAAAGTGGGTTTGTGTGTACTTTCTTAAGACTGACAGAGACATCTGGCTCATACTACTGCCAGCAGTGATGTGGTTTCTGCTCTGTGTAAGACTCGCAAAAGCTGGCAAAAGCCAATGTGAGGGTCTGTAGTCTGCCCCCTTTATGGGGAAGCAGATACATATATCTTTAGTAGCTTATAATCTCTCTGCTACCTTCAAAGGCAGGGTGAGAGTGCAACCCATGCTTACCTTGTGAGTTAGGGAGTGTTGTTTCAGATGGTGAGGCTGCACAAACTCCATGCCACATTCAGTGCAGATGTACGGGCGGATGTCTTTGTGCTTCATCATGTGGTTTTGCAGCTGACTTGGGTACTGGAAGGTCTTATCACATTCAGTGCAGTTGTACTGTATAGGGCCACGGTGAGTGGTTAGGTGTCTCTTCAGCTGGGCCAGAGTTGGAAAGTCCAGACCACACTCCACACAAATGTTCTCTCGGCCACTCTCATGCTTAGACTCATGTGCTTTCAGCTCACTGGGATAGGCAAAACCTCTACCACAGATCCTGCAGTTGTAAGGCTTGATGTCACTGTGTTGCATCATGTGTCTCTTAAGGTGACTAGTTTGAGTGAAAGCCTTGTGACACACCTGGCACTTGTGCGGCCGAGTGCCCTGGTGTGTCAACATATGTGTGTGCAAGTGGCTCAGCTGCTTGAAAAGCTTGCCACATCGGGTGCAAGCATGTGGCTTAATGCCACTGTGTCCCAAGATATGGGTGACCAAGTTGTACTTGGATGTATGGGATCTCACACATGGGACATTGCCAGCGTTTCTGTTCACCCCCCACATCAACATAGTAACTGTCATCTATCTGAAGGTTGACATCTACTCTTTCCACTTTCTGTTTGTTTTCACCACTTTCTCTTACTTCAGCCCTCCTGAAGGGTGGTTCTGGAGGTCTTTTCATTTGAAAGGGGTTCCTGAAATGAAAATCTGGTGGCACAATGAAAGGAAACATTAAGCCAGGGTGGACTTTGGGATAATAAGGGTAAGGAGCATGCATGAATGCTGGGTTACTGGGCCAAGCCATGTTGGGCTTCACCGGTTCTTGCTTAATGGGCTTGGCTCCAAAATGCTCCAAAGTTCTGTAGAATTGAAAACCAAAGTTGCAGAGGTCAATCATCTGGGAACTGTATTTAGGCTGTGCTGGCTGTTGGAATACCAAGGGGAGACTAGAAGATCCTATGTCACTGTGATCTTCAGGTCTGCCTGGTGGTGATGAGGAGTCCTCAAGGGTGATGGAAGGAGGCATTTTTGTCGGCATGCTCTTGCGTTTCCGAGACCCTCCTTCCAAGGACCCCTGGAATGTTTCCATGTTTTCAAGAGAAGGAGGGCCATAGCGGAAATGTGAAAGATGCGGTCTGAATTCTTCATCAAATGAAGTTGTTCTGTGTGGCTTTGTAATAGGGCTGAGTGGCTGAAGGCAGCGGGAGAAGGGAGAGGCTTGGGTATTGTCCACATTAAAACTCGTTTCTTCATTCTTCATCATACTTGATCTTATTCTGTGTGGCCCAAATCCTTAAAGTAAGCAAAAAACCCAAATCTCTTTATTCTTCTGTTCTTCATTTTATTGCCTATTTTATTGTTTTGAAGGTTGTTGGGGTTTTTTTATAACTAAATACAACTAAGGATGTCTTAGACCCATATAAGACAAAGGCCTTTAGAGCAGAATTAAGTTGCCTAGTGAAGAATAAAGAAGCTTTGGTCTTTCTGCAGCAGATTTGGTGGTTTAAATCACCAAACATCCTTACAACATAAATATTCTGTACCATGACAACCACTTCACAGCTGAACCTGTATGGCGGTGTGTCTGCTTACTTTTATTCAGTCAGGCTCTTTGTGGGCGAAATTCTGTCCTTGGATGTGCATGCATGGGCTCTAGAAATTGGCAGTGCATCTAAAGGCTTTGGCAATATAAACAATAATGTGGACATTTATTATGGTTGTGACATAAAAAGCCAAAGCCAAAAAATATTAAGCTCCTTTGTATCATTAACATGTGCTGCTGTGAGAGAAAACAATGGCCAAGGGATCTAAGGACACTGTGTACCATCAGGTTTTGCGCCGTGTTTCCTGACTTCTCTCACTTTGTATTGTAATAAGAAGGCGGAGATTAATTTATTTTCTTTGTTGTAATCTCAGAGATATTTACCTGGCAGATTTGGAGGAGGAAAAACATTTGACTACTCTCCAAATTACATTCAGTTTAATGGGGTTTTTTTGTTTCTAACAGGTGGGCAAAATCTCCACTATAAAACCAAATGTAGAATTAATATCAACAAACCACCATGAACTCCACAGTAGCTGACAACTAAGAATGCTCTAAGATTTTCTAGAGATACAATGTGACAAGGCAGATTAATAATTTTCTTCTGGCAAAATTTTATGTTCCACTGATTTTAGAGGTAGTGTCTCTTGGAATTTGAGTTCATATAAAACATTGGCTATAAATTTTATTTCATCATAAGTAAGGCTGCTACCTTTTCCCTTGTCTTTCTAGAACCATAGAATCCTTTATGTTGGAAAATACTTTTAAAATCTTCAAGTACTACCATTCACCCAGCACGGGCAAGTCCATCACTAAAACGTGTCCTGAAGCACCATCTTTTAAATACCCCCAGGGATAGTGACTCAACCGCTTCCATGGGCAGCCTGGTCTGGTTCTTGACCACCTTTTCCATGAAGAGGTTTTTTCTTAATATCCAATCTAAACCTCTTCTGGACCAACCGGAGGCCATTTCCTCTTGTCCTAAGGCTTGTTACTTGGGAGAAGAGACTAGCTCACATCTCATTTACTCATTTCAGGTAGCTGTTGAGAGCAATAAGGTCTATCCTGAGCCTCCTTTATCCAAGCCAAAAAAACCCAGATTCCTCAGGCACTCCTTCTCAGGCTTGTTCTCCAGACCCTCCACCACTGTACTTCTGTGGACAAGCTCCTCCTGTCCATTCTTTAGGGAGTGGCCAAAACTGAACACAGAATTTGAGGTGGGGCCTCACCAGTGCTGAGGACAGAGGGAAAATCACTGCCCTGGTCTTGCTGGACACAGTATTTCTGATACAAGCCAGGATGTCACTAGCCACCTTGGCCATCTGTTGGCTCATGTTCAGCTGCTCTTTAACCAAAACTCCCAGATCCTTTATTGCTGTGCCTCTTTCCAGCAGCTCTGCCTCCAGCCTGTGGGGCTGTCTGGGGTTGTTGTGACCCAAGGCCAGGACCCAGCATTTGGTGTCATTGAAGCTCATCCAACTGGCCACAGCCCATCAGTTTAACCTGTCCAGATATCTTTACAGAGCCTTGCTACTTTCCAGCAGATCAAGACTCCCACACAACTTTGTGTTATCAGCAAACATACTGAGGCAACGCTTGAACCCCTTGTCCAGATCATCAATAAAGACATTAAACAGGGATGGATCCAGCACTGAGCCCTGGTATACATCACTGGTGACTGGCTGCCTGTGGGAGGTATCTCTGTCCAACAGTATTCTCTGGGTCTGGACATTCTGGCTGCTTTTTAACTTGGGAAACAATGCACCTGTCCAAGCCACGTGCAGCTAATTTCTCCATGAGAATGCTGTGGGAAACAGTGTCAAAAGCTTTACTACAGTTCAGGAAGACAGCATCCACAGCTTTTCTCTCACTCACTAGGTGGGTCACCTTGTCATAGAAGCAGATCACGCTGGCCAAGCAGGACCTGCCTTTTCTAAACCCACGCTGGCTGGGCCTGATCCCATGGTTGTCTTGTATGCATTGTGTGATGGTGCTCAGTGTGATCTGCTCCATAACCCTCCTTCTAGCCCTTCATGTAGATGGGAGTCATATTTGCCAACCTCCAGTCAATTGGGACCTCCCCAGATAGCCAGGAGTGCAGGTAAATGATGGAAAGTGGCTTGGTGAGCATTTTCACCAGGTCCCTTGGGCAGATACCATCCAGTCCCATAGACTTGTGCATGTCTGAGTGGTGTAGTAGGTTACTGACCATTTTCCCTTGGATTATGGGGACTTCATTCTGCTACCTCTCCATGTCTTCCAGCTCAGAGTCCTGAGTACCCTGAGAACAACTGGTCTGACTAACAAAGACTGAAGCAAAGAATACATAAAGTACCTCAGACTTTTCTTCACCCTTTGATGCTATATATAATCCCAGATCAAATCTCCTGAGCCCACTTTTTGGTGTGAATATATTTACAGAAACATTTTTTATTGTCTTTTGTGGCAGATTAAGTTCTAGCTGGGCTTTGTCACTCGCAATTTTCTCCCTGCATAACCTCATGACATTCTTGTAAGCCTTCCTGAGGGAGGCACTTATATGTTTGTGTACATGTATCTAGCCAACCAGGCAGAGATGGTTGGAAAACTAGACACATTTTCCCTCCATCACCTGGGACATATTGATGCTATTTATAACATCATTCTTGGAAATGCTGGGTGGAGAGTATGAAGGTAAATGGGGTATTAAATACACTCCTGTTTCTTTTTCAGGAAGCTTCATGCTTGATAAACCTTCTTCTAAAGATAGATAAAAGCAGATCTCTGTGACATCATTAGGCCAAGGGGAAGAGAAGGCATCTTAAAAAACTTCTTGCAAACAGATTGCTTCCTTCTAACAGCATAGACTGTGGAATTATCTTTGAGATAAAAGTGTGAAGCTAAAGGTTCAGTGACAAAATTTTAAGATGGAAAATTTAGATAAAGGGATCAAACAATGCACAGAGAAGGAGTATTAATCGAAGCAAAAAAACAAAGGACTCTAAAGTTACTATTCAAAAAGGACATTAGATAGAGGGAAAAGATAAAAAAATTGTTTACATCTTGGACAAGTATTTAATCATTTTACCGCAATGTAATTTTCAGTAGCTAGCTCACTGACTGGAAATAGTGTACATATATACACAATACAGAATCATAGAAGATTCTAATTTGTAAGGGCCCCACAAAGATCATTGAGTCCAACTCCTGGCCCTGCACAGGACACCCCAAGAGTCACACCATGTGCCTGAGAGTATTGTCCAAACATTTCTTGAGCTCTGCCAGGCTTGGTGTTGTGATCACTGCCCTGGGGAGCCTGTCCCAGTGCCCAACCACCGTCTGGGTGAAGAATCTTTTTCTAATATCCAACCTAAACCTCCCCTGACACAACTTCAGATCATTCCCTCACATTCTGTCACTGATCACTACAGAGAGCATTGCCCGCCCCTCCTCTTCTCCTCACAAGGAAGTTGTAACTGCAGTGAGGTCTCCCCTCAGTCTCCTCTTCTCCAGGCTGAACACAAGAAGTGCCCTCAGCTGCTCTTCATACGGCTTCCCCTTAAGGCCCTTAAGACCATCTTCATAGGCCTGTTTTGGACACTCTTTAATAGATTTATATTGTTCTTGTATTGTAGCACCCAAACCTGCCCACAATACTATGTTTGTGTGTATGCATACGTAGGTAATATATGTGTCTATGTTCAGAGAGGACTTTGAGCATTCATTCTACTATGTTTCCTTGTCACCCTAACTCCTTGATCAATATAAGGAACAGTTAGATCTTGCATACTTTTTGAGTACAAAGATTTGACTTATTAAAAAGGGAGAAGGGCAAGGAAATCCCCAGAATATGGAAAAAATCTTCCCTTCTTTCAAAAAAAAACCCCAACCACTCTTTATAAAAATAATTTTTATCAAAGTTAAACTCACAAAATTTGAACATAAAATATGCTTACAGACCAAAATCTTCCCTTCCTAGGTCCATCCCTAAGATATATTTCAATTTATGACTGATCTTTTACCAGCAATATGTGTATAAAATTCTTCAGAAGGTCTACAGCAATTGAGAACCAGCTATGTTATTTACTGCTTTTGTTGGATTAGTGAAGTGCTGCTAAAAATACACAGAAATGACAGTGAGCTGTGTCTAATTGCTCTCTTGTATCTTGTCTATCAGTAACTCCTTTCTTGCACAGCCAGTTTTGTGCAAAGTTTCATTCTTTCTGGAACACAGAGTTATGACAGGGACTGCAGAACTACTTGAAATCACTAGAAAGAAATAATTTCCTTGCAATACTAACCTTTGAGTGCTTTCACTGAGCATATGGGTGTTTTCCACTGTTCACAGCTACATGCCTCAAAGCAGCAAGCCTACAAAGAAAAGTGTTTAAACAGACAGTGAGGAGGACTATCAGCGAGGTGCTATATAATTCAACACAAGGGCACTCAAAAGGAATGGGAAAGTATAAATATTGATCACCCTGCAGCTTTATTTTTCCCCTTAAATCTGACAACCCCTTTAATATGTAAGTTAAGTCTTTCATTCTGGTAGCAAAGCCTTGCTAATTTGAATGGAGGAAAAGATCTTGACCTTGTCCAGAACTTAATTCCATAAAAACATGAGTCCTGATGAAACAATAGAAGGGACAACATACTTAACCACCATACAAGAAACAGTTAAGTTACAAAAAGTCTAAGATTAGCTCAGCTGGTTAGAGCATAGTGCTAATAACCGCAAGGTTGGGGGTTTGATTTCTGTATGGGCCATTCACTTAAGAGCTGGACTCAATTATCATTGTGGGTCCCTTTCAACTCAGAATATACTGTGAAATGAGAGGAGAGTCTCTTCTTTAAATAACTTCAGTAGACAACTTTAAAGTTTTTAGCAGAGTTCCCCAATACTTTTTTTCTATCTAACTCTGCAGTAGCTGATCTCAAATTTTAATAATAATAAATCTTGGGGGTGGAGGGTGGGGGAGCGGAAGGGGGAGAGAGGGATGTGAATTATTATTATCGTTGTTCTTGTAGTATTTATTCTTATTTAAATATTTTTATATTTAAATATCACTTAGAGACCTTCTGTGTTGCCTATAGAAGCACTTTAAAACTTTTTTCTACAGAACTTCGTATTTAAAAGGTAGTGCTATGTAATGTGATTCTAAACATTGGATGGTCATTAAAAATGCTGGCTTTTATCAGTAGTATTTTAGCTTCTAGATTTTGAAAACGTGGTCTGGAAAGCTCACTGAGACAGAGATTTCTATTTTGTATTGACACTTAAAGCAATAGAACAACAGCAACACCCCACCCCTCTGCCATGAACCTAACATTCCAGAGCTTGTTAAGAAGTCGGTTTTTTTAGAAGAGACAAGCATCCTCACAGTTTCTTTCTTTATGTAAATAAGCATATTTGGAAATAAACTATTTTGAAAAATAGAACCACCAATTAGCTCTTCCTGTCATTTCAAAACAAGAAAAGAAATGCTACAGTGACTTCAGACAGTTATTGAGGTATTTCCAAAGTAGAATATCAATGTAGCAGCTAACAATGTTTTTAACTTCCATGAAAGAGAAGGAGAGTTTAATACAGAATTTACTTTCACCATTTACTTTCTCATGTCCACTCACTCCTACAGACAAAGGATTAAAAAAAATATTTTAGTGTTGCTATTCACTCTACAAGGGTATGCCTTGCTACAGCATCCAGTTAATATTCTGTACTTGAGTCAACAGAAAATTTTCTTTAGACTTCAGTAGAACCAAGATTCTGCTTCCTGTATGAAAGTGCCTTCTGTATGTAGACTAATAGTATGTCCAGCCATAAAAAATGTGAGTTTGTGAAGTTTCTCAGAGTTAAACACTGACTATTGCTGTTCTGATTTTGCTCTTGGGCAACACATTCATAAAACCAGGAATGAGACCAAGATGAGTAAAAGTCATATATACCCTCTTACAAAGGAAAATGGGTTGCTTTGTTAATGAGGTTTGCACTTGTGTTTGCTCATTCAGAAGAAGGTGAAACAGAAGAAAGTGGAGGAAGTCTAAAGGTGGCTGAATAGGCCAAACAGCTTCTCTTGACTGAAAGAGAAATTCCATATTTAATTGAACATGTAGGACTGTAGAAACTATGCCTTGTAAGGGAGCATTTTTGCTCACCTCTTGAGGTCTGAAATATTGGCATCTATAAGGAAAGAATGAAAACTAACAGCTGTTTGTATTGGATGTAGGAAGGATTACTGACAAATTTAACACTACTGCATTTCTTGACTTGAGTAGTTGGTGAGCTTCAGCCTTACTGAACCACCAGCTGGGTTTTTTTCAATCACTGTTTTTTGTCAACTGTTATTATGGTGATAATTATCATTATCTTAATAGGTTTAATGAGCTCTCAGACTGTACTTCCAAATATGTTTTGGTTTTAAATGCATTCAGTCATACAGCTGTTGAACTAAGCACCAAATTATCTATACAGTTTTCTTTCATTTGCTATTTATGCAAAACTTGCATCTGTTTCAGGATCTGACAAGAGAATTTTACTGTGATGAATTCATTTAATTTCAGCAGTGAAGAAGTATTCCCTACTGAATCTACACTGCTTTGAGTTACTTATCAGACTTTGAAAATACCAAGAATACCTGTGCAAATGTGAATAGATCCATTATGGCTAACCAAATATTTTCAGCTAGTACACATCTGATCCCTTCTTACAGTTTTCCCTGCTGTTTTCCTTCAAAACAGCATGAACCCTTCCAGACAGAAGGTAAAAGATCATGTTCAAACCCCCACCTAAAATCAGTGTCAGCCCTACTATCCTATTCTTTAGAGAGGTCCATGCAAGGCATATTTTCCATCCATGTTCTCCAGGAATAAATATCCACATTTCAGGCACATAATTCCGAAAAACTGACTTCATTAACTCATAATGAGTGCACATTAATATATTCAATCTGAGTATGTAAATTGTGTGCATGTTATATATAAACTAAGTATATGTTAAGACACAAAAATCAGCCTTGAAGTCTCTACACTACAGTATTTGAAGCTAACCTAAATGATTATTTACATTTTAAATGAAGGGAGCATTTTTATTGTCACAGTCTGGAGGTGAGAGAAAACAAAAATTTGGACTACCTTGTAAAAATAAATACGGATTTAGGGAAGGTATCCAAAATCAATGAGTGCAGATACTGATTAGGGAGACTCAAATGTTGTGGAAGCCTTTCGAAAAACAAGCCTGAGCTGTGGATAACAGTCGTTTAGTTAAATCCTTTTCAATACCCCTTCTACAAACACTTGTTTTCTCACTCTCACATGTCTGGAGACCTGGTGTCAAATAAGTCCATCATTTAACCAGTAGCTTAATTGTCTACTGAGATAAGTCTTCTTGCCCCATGCTTTTTGTGAGACATACATCTGCTCAAACGGAAAACACTATCTAGTTATAGATATTGCCATAAATATTCCTCTTCCCTGTTTGGATTTTCATCACTAGTAAAATTGGAATTGGAAACAACTAAACAATTGTTCACGAAAATCACCTGGAATGACTGAAAACGAGAAGTGGACCAGATCAGGTTTTTAATTCCCACATTAGCGTGATAGTATTAAGGAGCTTGATGTCTTCTCACTTCTCCCTGGGAAATTACCTTCATCTGCTGGTATCAGGCTTCAGGATAAAACTTCTTCTTTCCATCAAGAAATATGGGGATTTTTTTCTCAGTAAATGCTTGGTTAAGGAAAAATGATAACCTTTGTAATTCTTCCAAGAGCATAATCAGAGCTCATAAAGGCCTATGGGTAGACTTCCAATGAAGTCTAAAAGTAATTCTCACAGTTTTTTCTGTTATGGGTTCTGTTGTCCAATGAGACGTAAACAATCCATAACACAACCAAACAAGGAAACCTCTTATATCCTCAGAAGATATGTTAACAGGAGGAAACATTTGAAGACAAACTTAATGGAAATCATACAATCACACACCAAAGACTCTTAGTTGATTAAAAAAATCTGACAACTTAATATGACACAGTAAACGGGTGAAACAAGCACCGAACTGTCAAAGATATCTTATTTACTAAACAATATTTTTCCCTTCATTTACTATTTTGGTGCCTTCCTTGCCTCATGTATGAAGTTCAAACGTTTTAGATATTCCTCCTGCTCTAAGGGCTTCCTATGCAGTGTAGCTGCATTAATATAGTCTGGGACATGACACCAATACAAAGAAATTGGTATTCTCTCAGAAAACTGTGCAGTCTCCCTGCATTGTCTTTGCTATGCCTAGATTTTAACATCTTAACTTGCATCATTTCTGTTTATTTTAGCTGGGAAATGCAGAGTAGGTTTTGAAATCATCTAGGATATGCATGTAACTTGGTTTTGCACTCAGTTTTAGAGAGCAAGACACTATGAGCACTTTCACAGGAGTATAGTTAGTTTGGTATTCATTATAACAGAGAAATTGCTTTAATACAGTATTAAAATGAATGTGCTTTCACTTTACCAAAACTTATTTTGTTCTGGTGATAATTTAAAGTATTAAATTAGATTTTGAGATTTCCTCTGCTGAAAGTCTGGAGCAGTCCCACTACCCACCCTGACAAAGCTGGGGCACTGTTTCTGGCACCAGCTATGCTTACAGAATGGTTTATGGCATAATTTGCTTTTTCAATGGTTATATTAATTAGATTTAAAAAAAAAAAAGAAAAAAAGATCTACAGTGGGAGTTGCAGATGTATTTCTTCTCTCCACTGTGAGTACTGTGTCATCAGTTTATCACAATTTTCTAATCCCTCCTGTTGCCTTTATCTGTGTTCCCTCCTTCATTTAGGGAAACCTTCGCTACCATTCCCACTACTCTTCTGCTGCCTAACAAGACAATGGATGAAGGCCACAGGGCAATATGGCTGGGTTAACCACTGTAGGCTCCTGCTGGCAAAGCCCTTAGCAGTACTTGAGCCTCAGGGACCTCCCTAGTCATTTCAGGCTATGTAAAAAGTGGGTTTTGTGTACAGTTTAGGCTCACTGCTGTTTTGGTTCTTTATTTCTCTTCTTCTTATCCTCCTTTCTCCATTTTTTTTCTTCCTCTTTATGAGTTTTCTTAGTTCTTCTCTTATATGTCCTTCCTTCTTCACTTCTCTATTCCATCTGTTGTTCACTCCCTCTCTACTTCTCTATTCTGTTTGCTAAAATGGTCAGCAACACATAGGCAACCTGAATAATGAAGTGGATGTTAAGTTCACAGGCTCTGAAGTGTTAGCTGTCCACACAAAGTCAGCCTGTATCATATCTACACATGATGGGAGCCTCCAAGGCAGAGCAAATTATCTGCTCTAAAAGTGTGTGAGGGGACAAAGACTATTTATCCTCAGCTGAGCACCTCCACCTGCCTGATTTGCTGGTACCAACATGGAATTCAAGGCTGCTTTGGAGTGCGGAGGAAGGGGCAGAGGGAACAATTGTTCACTGACAAACCTCTCCCTCTGGGTCCACAGTGCAGCCCTGCCTCATCTCTGCCCACAGAAGGGTGAGCTCTGGCCCAACCTCTTGCCTTTCTCTGTTCCTCCACAGAAACTTGCTAAGCACAACCTGTAACAGAGCTGCTGGTGAGGCACAGGAGGATGTAAAACCATACATATCAGCCCAGGCTAGCAGTGTAGCTAACTCAAAATGGTCTTGTGAGGAATATAAGAAACAGGAAGGAGTATCATATCAAATTTCCACCACAGTGTTTAGTCAGGTCTTCAGGTCTGTGACTTAGAGCTTTCCTGAGCCAAAGATTTTGCATTCTGACTTTTTCTTACTGCATGAAGGATGAATGTGGATAAAAGTTATTTAAGATAAAAAGTCAAAGAACTATTTCTTGTGAGCTGAGGGACATAACAGAGTTAGGTACTGTGTCCTGAGGAAGTGAGATACCTCTCAGTAGTTTGATGGAAGGTCTTGTACCTCCAGAGATTTAGAGAGGAGCCAGGGTAGTGACATCCGCACTGACCAGGAGTTATGCCCACACACACTCTTCTCAATCTATCTTTCCCTGAAGCATTTCTATATCTTTTCCTTAAAGTCCAGTGAAGCCCATTTGTAAAGTGGATTATTTTGCTCATCCCTCGCTTTCCCTCTCCCCACCAACTTCACTGAACAGCTGACCCTCTCCTGCTTCCATTTGTCCCATCTTTAGAAACATTATTTTCTCACTGTAAAGATGGATCATTTTTTGCTTACAACCTTTCAACTGCATAGTCTCTGTCAGTTAGGGTTCTTGAATGTACAGTTCCTCTATTTTTTTCTTCCCCTGTCAAAACTGGAAAGCAAAATACATTCATATTCTGAATAGCGATTTGGAGAATATGCAAGAGTGACTTGCATATTCTAAGCAGGCTAACTCATGTATGGCACTGGGCTGCTTTTGAAGGTGCTCCCATGTTCATGTCAACAAGAAACTGTGTTAGACTAATTACTCCAGACTAATTACCACAGACTAATTAATGTACAGTTTGAAAATAAAACAGAAATGGAAGGCTGAGTGCTGAGAGTTGTTGTCCAGGAAATGAGTACGGGTCTGAGTTTAAGATTAGGATGTACCTTAAGAAATTAAATCCCATTTTGGATCCTCTGTCCCTCTTTCTGGACCTTTGGCACTGCAGAGAAGGAGTTACAAGGCAGAATGAACTGCAAGAAGCTTGACACCATAGCCAAGCTATAAATGCAATCACTCAGGATGGTGAAGTGCCTTACAATTTCAATAAACCTGAAGCATGACACCTGGGAGAAGTCCAGACCTGTCTCTGAAGGGATAGAGTCTGCAGCCCTTAAAAACCGCATCTGACTTCTCTCTACTCCCCGACCCTTAGACCTTGCACTTCTGTCTGTCTAAAGGTCCAGCTTCAGGCAAAAAAGATCAGGCTTCAGGCAAGACACTCCCTTAAGAGTACAGAGATATGTGTCCAAACTTCTCAGGAGGAAGGAGGGAAATGAACTTAAGTCTCCCATCTTGTGGCCGTTGTATTTTGCCCTGAATTTGGTATATTCAGTTATGAATAAACATTCTTACAGAACTCAGTCCCCAAGAGCATTTGGGTATTGATGTTTTCAGTCCCTGCCCAAAGTTCAGGGCTGACATGGTTCTGGTCATGCTAGTGACAACTGGAGCACATGTAGCAGCAGAGGTTCAAATGCACAAAGTTTAACAGGTGCCAGCAGACAGGGTGAAAATGCAATTTGACCTTTACCTCACTAGACGTTGGAATTAATGGTGGATTGACCAGCTCAGTTAATTACTCAATTATACAATTCATCATAAGCAACAGACTTAATTCTCTCTCTGGCATCATCTGTGTTGTATTGAAATAATTATGAAGAATATTTGGGGTGTAGCTGAGAATAAGACTCCGTATTTGACTGTTATGAGGACGTGGCAATTAGACAAATTTCTTACTTTTCTTAAGTGGATAAGGAGCTTTAATGTCATAGGCTGGAACCACGGATGTGTCCCTGCCTTTATAAAGTATGTGGAATAGCTTTAATCACTGTTTATAGAAATCCTATCACTCCATCCCTGTTTCCTGTCTATCCCGTATCTGCCTCTGCAAATTAAAATAGTAGTTTTTTGGCACCATAGGATTCCTATGTATTAAATAGTTATTCCTCTGGAAAATGATCAGATAATATTAATGAATCTTTAGGATTTCTTTTCTCACCATATAGATATTATAAGAGACAGGATGAACAGAAGAACAAATAAATAATATAAATATTAGGAAGGATCTGGTAGTAAAACAGTGACTTTTAATATAGTGTGGAGTCCCCAAGGAACACATTGGGTATAATCTTTCCACCTAAAATGCATAATCATTTAACAGAACAGAGGGGTTTCAAGCTGTACAGTTGTATTATTTTAAGAAAAACAATGGAGCTATGCAGATCATTCAAAATTAGTTATCAAAAAGGCATGCCCTTCTATAACCCTCTTGTTGTCCTGCTTGGGCTGTTTTTTGGAAAGCAAACCTTTCACTGGCATTCATGACTTCTAAAAAGGAAATACACCAATCTTTCCTTCCTACTGTAGTCCCAGTGTCCTTATCACCTGTACCGAGGCCAGAGAGATGGTTTGTTCTCCTCCCTCCTCCCATCTCTTTGTTATCAAAGAGGGTAGCTAAGGGCCACCATCAGCTTGGTTCTTCAAACCAGCCTCTTGACTCCCTCCTTTAGCAGTTAATTGCATATAGCTCAAAGAGGAAAGTACCAGGTAAAATGTGCTCACGTGGCTGGAGAAGGACCAAGGGAGAAGAGGATTGTGTGGGAGAGATTTCATATAAAATTTCCAAAACACATTAAGTGTTATTGAAAGTCTAGTTTTTCTCAAACACAGAGGAGTACTATTAGTCTGCAGCAGGACCACTGGTTTTTATATTTATTTTATG
Organism: Campylorhamphus procurvoides; assembly: GCA_013396655.1. Taxonomy (NCBI): domain Eukaryota; kingdom Metazoa; phylum Chordata; class Aves; order Passeriformes; family Dendrocolaptidae; genus Campylorhamphus; species Campylorhamphus procurvoides. The sequence continues at coordinate 73,963 of WBMV01006102.1, forward strand.
CTCAATTCCTTATTTCATACAATTCAAAACCCATAATGAAACCGAAGGTTGCTGAAGTGGTAGGCATTGTGTGTTCCAGTAAGACATGTTATATCCTATAAGAACAGAAAGAAGAGGATTTCATCCAGAAACTCACAGAAGGCTCTCTGTGTGTATATATATATATATATATATATATATATATATATATATATATATATATATATATATATATATATATATATATATATATATATATATATACACACATATATATGTGTGTGTGTGCTTTTATGTATGTATATATATAAATGCATATATATATTTATATGCAATATATAAAATATGTCTATTGCTGAAGACTTCTCTTAGTGTCCAGTTATTAAGAGTAGTTATCAGATAATGCTATCCTAATCATTTATGAAAGATGAATAGGTCTTATTTCAGTTGAAGTCTGAGTAGACTTCTTGCTGGAAAACTACTTGACTGAAAAGACTGATTAATCCTTATTACCCTTTATTATCCCCTTGTAATTAGGCTTGCTTACTAGTGACTTAGATATTTCCCTCTGAACCTAAGTACAATAGGAAACACAATAAAAAAAATCAGACATCACAGTGTTATCCTAGGACACCACTGTGTTTATTTTGTTGAGACACAACCAGAAAAAAATCAGGATCATAAGCAACAAGGCAGATCTTAAAATGTCTCTTAAGGCAAATTACTGGGGCATTGGAGGAAACTTCTTTTGATATACCTGCACTGTGATTAGGGAGTTCTGCTTTCTAGACTGCCAGAGCATAAAATCTATGTTGAAGAACTGAAATGGTGCTGAATATGTATTTATTGTCCATAAAAATTATCACTTTCACATACATCTCACAATTTCGTTCAATGAGGGCTCATTTTTTAAAAGTCAGTTTATTTTGTTTGAAGATAAATGAGTTCAGTTCTTCAGTTCTATCACAGAATGGTATTCTTTACTGATCATATGAAGTGTCTGCAAGGAAGTAAATTAAGATACATTCCTCTTTGGCTTTGCCCTTCACCTGTGATGCCAAACTTGGCTCTTATCCTTAACTGAAGAGCACAAAACAAATGCTTCTTCTCTCTGACCCCCAAAATGAATCCTGCATATTGCTTTTAAATATTTTGTTAGTTTCCAGAAAGAGTTAAAAATAAGCATTAGTTCATTGGTACAACTATAGAAACTATGAAATTCAAAGCAAATTTTATTTTGTTCTCTGATTTTCATCAATCGGTAAACAAATTCCTGTGGTAAATACAGGAAAAAATTCTTGAGGTTAATTATTTTTAGCTGAGACAGATTCAAAATGCCAATTTTACTGAATTCAATAAACTAGCATATGGAGTGGGAATGACAGCTCAGACTTAGCTTAGTATCATCAGCAGATACTGGAACAGAGACTAGAGCTACAAAGAAACAAGAAATTATTTTTTGCCAGAGGGAAAAAAAGTGAGAAGAAACTCAACATAGTTTGAAATCTGAGATTCTGAATGTTTTCTAGACCACTCTGGTACTAATCCTTCATGGTGGATGATGACAAAGACTTGTTCTGAATACTAACTTTGTTCAATTTTCATCACAAGGCAAAGGAAACCAAAAAACCCCATCAAAACACTGTGACTTTATACTATGACACCATAACTAAGAATGGCCATCTAGCATAAGTTTTGTAAAAAAACACCTTACACATTAATATAAGTCTCTCTGTCAATCCCTGCCCACACTCCCATGACCCCACTCCCAGTCATTCTACCCAGGAATTTTTCCCTGGCAAAAAAGACATGTATCACATAAAAAAAAAAAAAATTGTTCAACATGACATAACATTCATGATGGTGTGATTCCTTGCAGTGGTGCTGTGGAAAAAGTGTTTTCCTGCACCTTTATAAATGGATGGGTTTAATTTCTGATGAACCTATGAGCACATTTTTGTCAGCTTGCTCTTCCAGAAGGTCTTCTACAGTCTTCTGGAATTCCTATCCGAGGACAATAGTTTTGGACAAATACAGGATGATCTTCACAGCTTCAGAAATCTGCACTAAGGAACTGACCCAGCATGGGCTGGTGCCTACCAGATGGCTCAAACAATTTCTACTGTTCCTTAGAAGCTGACAGATACTCTAAAAACAGGTCATCCCTTCCCTTTCCACCTCCTGATATTGTTTTCATTACACATGTACTCTAAATACTTTTAAGAAAAAGGAGATAAGTGAAAAAATAATATGCTAACAGAAAGTACTTTATGACAGACACTGTTTTCTAATAATGTTTTCAATTAATTTTTACCTGGAGCAGAAGCACCAAGCTGAAACACTAGGTATTTTGGAAAGCAGCTCAGAGAAACAACTAAAACTAATTCCAATATGTTCGTCTTGGGTATCCTTAGAGTGCATGTAAGTTTGGTTTAAATCCAGTGTATTGCGTGCTCTTTCCCGTTTACAAAGTCTTTAGCAACAGATCCAGCACAGAGCCCATCACAAAACAGAAGGTCTTTCATCACTGCAAAAAGAGTCTAACAGTTATGGTGAAAGCCTGAGCAGGGAAAACTAAAGTGTAAGTGACTTTTGCACAGGCAGGAATAGCAACAAACTAGCAAAGAGGAAGACTGGAAGTCATCTTGTCCTTCCCAGCAAACACACTTATGTCTTATCAGAGGTGCTGCTGCCAGAAAAAGCTGCTCCCCAAGCAGGGGCAAAGCCACATGCTTCCATCTCTGAGTTCACTTGGTTATAGCACAGTGCTACTAACATCATGGTTGTGAGTTTGATCCCCATATGGGCCACACACTTAAAAGTTGGGTTTGCAGATCCTTGCAGGTCCCTTCCAGTTCAGAATATGCTGTGATGCATCCTGTGATCCCAGAGCCAACACACCTGCTCCTCCATTCTGGGAAAGCCACTCTTCAAAATTCTTCCGTGCCGGGTAATTAAGTGGTTTCTATTCTTCACCAGGTCTCCAGGAGAGGACTGAGTGGGTAATGCCTGCTTACTCTGTATTAGTATTCCTCCTAGCATCATCTAAGAAAAACAACTAAAAATGTATGACCCATAACCTTGCTTTCAGTCAAATCAGTTGTACTTGACTCTAATTCATTAGCAAAAGGTTATGTGATCAATGTAGGAGACTCAGTTTACCTTGTAGCTTTTTGTAATTATATGAATCTTCAAATTCAATAACATTTGTATTTTTCAGTGTTCTCTGAATCCTAGTGTGGCTAATGAGCATATGGAGATGAAAAGTTGGCTGTTTCCAGGTTTATATTTTTTGAAGACTGCCAAGGGGAAAATAGGTTTTCAGGAAGCACACTTTTTACCCTAAGCTTTGTTCTTTAAATCAGATGAATTCATGCACACCCCAAAGTAGAAAGCAAAATGTGTCTGTGTTTTAGCTGTTATAGTAAAAGAGGGAGGGGAGAGAAATTAAAAATAGGGTGTTTCTCTAATCCTTCATTCAAAAAATTAATGGGTGTTTTTTCTAACATAAAAAGCAGGAAATAAGAAATGAAAGTTAAAAAAAAGTGCAATTATTCACATGATTTCTTCCCATAACCTCCAGAGGACAAAAATATTTTGGTTTACTATATGATTACTTAATTACCACCACTGACATTAGAAGTTTTTACAATACATTAAGCATTGTTGGTTTTGAAGGAAAATGCTGCATTTTGCTTATCAAGAGCAGAGTAATGCTTGTATAAAACCATTTGTTTTACAAAAGCAAGTAAAAAATTTGTTGAGGTTGGAGGGAACTAAACTAAACATTAAATAATATTTTTCATTGGATCATTAGTATTTTAGAAGCCGAGTAAGAAGGACTAATCCCTGCTTGACAGATATAAAAAAAACCCAGACATCTAGCATGCAGCCCAGTGCGTGTTTTAAAACTGCTATTAACTTAGGCCTTTTCCAGTGGATAAAAATCTGAATATCATCCATAAAATGCTACTGCATTTTTACAGCAATGGAAAGATGTTGGCTCAGTTTCAGAATAAAAGCTTTCAGCAGCAAAAGGATAAATCCCAAGTAATTTTTTTTGCCAGATTTCTTTCTTTTAAAGGCTTTGTATCATTTGCGCCTCTGTAATTCTTTCTTCTCCAAGATGGCATTTGCTCCTTTTCGGTGGTTTTCTGGTATTGTAAACTGGAATGTGGAAAACTACTGCATTTAAATACAAAATAACTGTTTCAACAGGTGGTCTCTTTTTAAAAATACATTGGAGTATAAAATGAGTACATAAACCAAATGAATAGTTTTACAATTATCTGTAACAGTGAGACAACACTTACAAGCTCTGTTTGAAGGAGCAGTTTGCTTCATTGCATGGGTTGCTACTGAGGAAGATATATCAGTGCTCAGAACGTATGGATTATTTTTTGTCAACTAATAAGATGTTTCCTTACACACCGTTGCCTGATTTGTGTCCCTAAACCACAGCCACAGAAAAACCCTAATACATTTTTACAGCCTTAACTTCTTTTGTTTCTCATGGGACTGTTCTGCTGACATGTCTAGCAGAGCGGAGCGGTCCATCCAGATCTTTCTGCATCGAGTCTTTGCAATTTCAAAGACGGGAAATGTCTTAAGCACTGTCTGGGGTAATCCATACTCTTCCGCGTTTATTTATTAGGCTTGTCTTGTGTTGTTCTCATGATTCATCCCCTTGTGTTTCTCCCATTCTAAATCCTGTATATCTGTCACTACTAGAAACAGCACTTTAAAGACATGACACAATGTTTATCTGTGAAAGACACATCATGTCTTTCAGATCACCAGTATCTGCTCTGCAACCAGAGAGTCTTATGACAAGGCTCTTTATTGATGACCTTGTTTAAAAGAATGAAAAGCAATTTAAAAAAAACCCAAAAACAAACAAAAAAATCAAAACAAAAAACAAAACCAAGGAAACAGAAAAAAAATCAAACACAACATCAAACTTCCGTAGGATTCAAATTATCACCTGCTCAAAATCTCTACATTAGAGATGCAAAAATATTGCTAAGAATGTAGCTCAGTGCTACTATTCTGCATCCAAAACTCCCATTCTCAATAGTATTCACCATTAAAGAAGCTGGTCCTAAATATAAAAAGGCAGTCAACTTTTACATAAGGACTTCTCTCAGGTTCTATGATGTTTGAATCAGATATGCTAACCTGGGATTCCCACAGGCTACAACCTATTTCTGTAACTTCTTTGCTATTACTGGTGTAGTTTTATTTTTCTATTTCTGAACAAAAGCAAAATTCCTCTACATTTTATTTCATTATACTTAAGAACAAATCAAATGGAAATAATGGCTTTAAATAATGCTCTGGAAAAATCCATACCCTGGGTGACTATATTTATGCTATATACATAAATATAGCTCTTGACAATAATAGCAGTAAGACTTTAAGCAAAATAAACATAGCCTGCCTCTTTTTATTCTTGGTTTGTTGTGTCAATATTTTTTATAATGTTAAGGTGACTAGCTGAAAATTCATTTCACAAATATTTAATTTGTTTTGTAAAATAGTAGTAGATCTGTAGTCAATCAGACTCAGACTATACCTTTCTCTGCTTGTAAATATCTCAGCAATGTGGGATAAGGATGTCAGCCAAAAAATCATATTCTTGATACCTCAAAAAAAGATATTAGTTATTTTACAGATTCTTGTTATACTAAATCATGTTAGATTTGCGCCAGCAATAAATTACACAAAGTGAAAACAAATAAACTCCAAATGATTGCAAAGATGTATTATTTGAAGGAAAAGAAAAGCCAACAGGTAAAATCTAAGAATGAAGTTCAAATGAAGGATTTTTTACTGTTAAATTACTGGGCATTCTTTTTAAAAAATGTGCTTTCTCTGTGCTCATTATTGGAGACTGGGTCTTAAAATAGCATGTACTGCTTTTGGTCACCTACTACGTATTAGAACACACTTGTTCTTATTTATGTATTTCTGACAATGTATGAGAGAAAGAATTTATTGTATACATGTCCTAAAACAATTATACTGTAATGTTTATCATCTTCAGAAGCAAAATCTGTACGTAAAGACTGCAACTGGCTCTTACCTATATGACAAACTGAAATTCTGAACTAACCAGACCAAAACTTCCAAGGACTGCAATTCAGACTAACCCTATGCAGTTTGAGTAAAATACCACTACAGATACAGAGCTTATGGGGTTTGGGTTTTTTTTTTTCTATGTTTGGGAGATTCACCTGCCTCTCACTTGAACTAAAAAGTGGTATTCCAGATGTTTAACATGTAACTGTCAAAATAGATTTCCAAATCATCTATTTAATTTGAATCAGTATATAGTCACATAAAAAATAGCCCAGATAACCCAAGCAAAAGATGTGGCAAGCGGTTTACCTGGCAACACCTGGCATACATTTGCTATTAGCAGAGGATTCTTTGTGGCTTAAGTATAACGAAATAAATCTAATAACTGGTGCCAAACTAGACTGAGCTGCAACATGAAGATAAGAAGTTCAAGAAACAAGTTATTTCCATCTCCTTTGGCAGAACTCACCAGCAAAAGGAATCTACAACTTACCCAGAAACTGAGCTGAATTTGTGGTAGAGCATTCCTTCCTATGGATAAACTTGTAGAAATACACCAGATAGAGTAGGATAGAAAGTCCACTAGCTGGTTCAGTGAGGGGTGAGAGCAGGAGGCTGTCCCAGGGCAGAAGCACAGCCCAGGTACCGTGGTGGGAGCAGCAGCTGGAGCGTGGCAGCTGGAGCTGCCTGCCAGCCCTCTGCCATATCTGCCCACTATTTGTAGCCTCTCTGTCTGGACTCTGGGCATTCTGAAGAGGACCTTGCACTTCAGAGAGCTGCAGCTTGAAGAAATACTGAATCTAAAGATGAACAACTCTCATTCTGCAAAGAAATATGGACACCTGTCCTAATACTTCCCTCACCTCTGCATTCTGCTTCTATGAAAGTGTGCGGGTGGGGGGAATTTTCTCTTCCAATATTTGAAACATACTCTTTTATTCAGTCACTCATTTCACATGCCACTTCTGATCCTTCTGATACATTTATGACAAACATGAAAAATGCTATTGGTGTCTACAACAAGGCAAACAACACATAAACAATTGAGTGTATCCTATTACTGATGCAGGTGATCAGTCTTGGTGTTGTTATATACTGTACAACATGAATTTTTTGTTTTGGTTTGTATTTTTACCACAAGAGAACCAGTAATTGTCTTACCACCTCTTAAATGTTGCTGTTTCTAGACTAATCATATACACAGATGAGTAGAGATAAACATGTGTAATCCTAAACACAATACAGTTGGAAGGGAAAAAAAACAACGGCCCTAGCAATTCTTCTCCCGCTATAACACAGGTTGGTGGGTTGGAGCAGACTTCACTAGATAAATGGCAGATGTTAAATGAAATTTGTTGGTGTGCTTACGACAGAACTCCTCTCTGTACTTAAACAATGGTCCAGTGACTCTTTCTGAAACTGTCAGGATAAAGTTTCAGCGAAGCCCGTAACAAGATTCTGGTAGCAGGACTGATATATGCGAAATTCACACTAGATTATATTATGAATATTATCAGCCTCACTGGAAAATATTTTCCTATGCACATAGGTTAAATCACATGGTATTAGCACCAGTATCTTAAAAACAGACTATAGATATCTATAGCGTAATAGACTGCTTGCCAATGGATATGGTTATTATCCTTTTATCAGCTAAATGTGTTTCTCATTAATGCATTTTCTTAATACAAAAGCATATATATATTGCACTTTTAAAGAGTTAACCGTAAAAGCAGTTTACTTAACTTACCAATTGTTGAAGCTGGAAGGAGTCTTGCCCTAAACTGTACCTGCTCTCAAGTTCGTAATATCTGTCTCTCTCCCTCTTTCTCCCTCCCCCTCTTCAGAGATCGCAGTAAACTTAGAAAACTAGCAGGGACAATGTTTCAAATGACTTAAGAAAGAGAACAGGAACAATCATTTTGTTCTCTTTTTTTTCAGATGAGTACAGTACCTTCAGAAAGAAGGAAGGAAGGGAGGGGAGAGGAAGTCAACAACCCTTTGCTTTCCTGCAAAAAAATAAGGAAACAGCAGATAGCAATCTCATTTTCTCTCAAACAAAATGTTTGGAAAAATAAATATGTCCAATCAAAAAGGAATTCCTCAAGTATTATATCTGCATTATTGGCTTCATAAAACCTTCTTTATAGCTTGTTATGTGCAACTATATGAAATGAATTTCCGAAGTAGTGAATAGGAATAAGACACCCATACTTATGCAGAACAATAAGCCATAAACTTGCATAGATAATGAAGGCTTTTACTCTAGAGAAAGGTGGACTGTAGACGCACGCACAGATCTTGTTTCCATGGCAATATAGGTAAAAAATTGCTAAAACCCCTCTTTACTCTGATAACAGGAAAATAGCACACTGGATGTCTACAGAATGCTGTGGGGAAAAAAAGGGGGGGATGAAAGGGATGAGAAAAATGTTAGGAATCATAGACTGATATTGGAGGTGTAACAACAAGTAATTTATCTCAAAGAATGGCATTATAGAAGGTATCTTGGTCTATGCAAACAAAACCAATGTGCTACATTCTTGAGCAGACTTTATACTTTATTTTGTTTCTTTCTTTCCCCATTAAGCATATTTTGACAAGCAGATACAGGCCAGCTGGCTGGAGTTATACTTTGGATAAGTTTAGTTCATTGTGCTCCACTTGTTTTTGTTTGCTTGTATCTTTTCCCCTAGCTTTATCTATCATCTGAAAGTCGCTTATAATGATTAGATGCTGACTTTTTTCCTGTTAAATTTTTTCATTCTAACATTCTTACCAACAAACACCTTCACACTAACACAGTGGTTATGTCTTTACTTAGACTGGTAATGTGGTACTGAAAATGGAACTGCTTCTCTATGAGCAATTCAGGTTTGAGTTCTGGGAAAGACATTAAAAAAGAAAGAAAAAAAAGAAAAAAAAAAAGAAGCCTTTGCAAGTGGCCCTATCCTGTACACTCTGCATCCAGACTTTGCCCTGGGAGTCATAGTTAGATAAATGCTGCTGAAATTTAGTGGAAAGACAGGTTGGTTTGGTACGTTATCCCATAAAGATAACTTTTCTTTTATTACACAATAATGAAAATTGATAGGTTGTAAACCAACACAGGAAGTAGCTCTTTTAGCACCTGTGTTCCTTCATGCAGTTCTCAGTGCTATTTTCAGAAGATATCTAACAATTTTTTGACTCTCTAATAAACAATTACTTGGCTTTTATTTTAATATTCAGAAACTAAAATATTTGATAATGGATATCAGTATTTAACAGAACAGTGAAAATGCTATGAGAGATCTCTGGCTTTACCACATCACCAGGAGTGTCTGAAATGGGTAAATAGGAAGACTGAATTTTAAAAGCAAAATAATGCAATGCACCTAGGTTATATAGTGCAAATGAAGTTGTTAATTCTGCCTTGGGAGTGACGGCCCCTCATCAAATAGATCTCCTGTGCATACCGAGCACAAGGAAAGTAAAGAGGCACGGAAAGACACCAAAGTAATGTGTTGTCCTGTGGGGTCAGTCCAATAGCTCAAAACCTGTCATTTTTTTAGATTGTTTTTCAAGATCTTGAAGACAGTGGCAGTTTCCAGGCCTTTTAAGCTAGTTTAATTTATTTATTTGCCAGCACACCAGGTTAATGAGACCCTGAAGATTGCCATTATATAGCATTTGGTTTCTCTCTATTGAGAAGCCATTGCAGAAGTGTAGTTGAAAACCTATACTGATCAAGTTAGGATCATTCTTAAGTCAGTCACTGAGGGTACGTGATATTCTGTATAGTCCTCTATGAAGGACTCAATTGTCAGAGCAGTAGAGCAGCTTTCCCTTTTTTGAGGACTGCAAAGCTAAGCAGATGGACACAAAAATCTATGAAGCATCTTCAGCAGGTTATGAGACTTTGCTATTCTGACTGAAGGAGACCGTGGAAGCCCCCTACTTCAGCAAGGACAGCAGGAGATGTAAGGTCTGCCTTTGGTTAAACCTACCTCAGGTCTCATTGCCAGCAGCCTTTCCACCATGGAAGAGATCAGGACTTATTTGCCCCAGTCATGTCCACCTAGAGTAATTTTGCTTCCTAGCATGCAGCCACTGAAACACTTGACCTGCTCTTACGTTTCTCCTAACTACTGCCAGAATATCACGAAGCAAGGATGAAGAGGGACTGAAACTCTGATTTTCATATCAGAAACATACCTTGCAAGGGCATGCCTGTGCAATTCCTGGCTGGTGAGGGGGAAAAAAAAAACAAAAACAAAAACAAAGCATGACCAAAATTGTTGGTATCAAGTCACAAAAATCAAGTAACAAGAGATGACAGTATGATATTTACCCAAGCTGTAAAGGACAGGTTAATCTGCTTTTCAGAACATATTTCTGGAAGAAGTGTTGGCCTTTGTTTTGTTTTTTAACCTTTTCTCCCTCCATGGTTACCAAAATGAAGCCACTGACACAAATTCAGAGAGATACAGTCCAGCCTCAGTGCAGTTCAATGAACAACATCAAGAGCAATACTTCCTGGGTCCAACATATATATAATGTCTTGTAAGGAGTGGCCTCGAAAAAAACCCATTCTTGTGTTCATGGTCATGCTAAGTACTGAGGACCAGGAAGAGTCTTCTAATAGCATGAATAGATGTTCATTCAGACTGACATTTAAGAAGTTAAGGCCCTTATTTCTCTTTTTTCTTCTTCTTTTTAACTTTTTTTTATTTCAGTAGGGAATAATTTGTGTTTCAGAGTCTCTTTCCAATGGTAGCAGAGATGCTTTCCTATGAATTCAAAATAAGAATGAAATGAACAAGCTCAGCATGCTAAAATCAATGAACCTCTATCCAGCAAAACAAGAGACAACACAGAAGTAACCGCAACAGCAGTTTTATTCCACTTTATCCCAAGAAAATGAAACCAGAAGCAAACCCCAGAAACATTTACTGGTTTTCTTGATTGCTTTAGGACAATAACAGTATCTATCTGAACTGTCTGTGAAAAAATAAGATTAATAGCTTCCTTCTGGTCCACAGTATACCTATGGCATTTTAGCTGAGCTAAAATAATACAGTTCTTATTCAGAGATGAAAAAACTGAAGGACACTTAATTGTTTTCCATAAGTCACTCTCTACTCTCTTTCCTGGTTTCTTTTCTGCATTGCTTGTTTACCACAGGTTGTTCAGGAGCAAGCTGGCAGAATGCTAATGGGACCAGAGATAATCACAGTGTACAGCTGAGTCTAAAGGACTCCTCTTCTGTCCTGCATCATGTGGAGGACATAGCTGTGGGTGCCAATACTTGGTAATGTTTTGCAATTTGTTGTATTGTGGCACAATAAGCCTGCATACACTGACATGTATTTCATTCAGTTTCTCAGATTAGAAAATTTTAGGATGTTAGATGTACTAAAGATGTTTTTCACAGTTATATTATGATCAGAGTATTCTCATGAGTATGCGCTTATACAGCCAAATTTCTTATTCTTGTATCTACATATTTTTTACTTTTGAGACAGGTAATTCCTAATTGTCACTTTAATGAGCTATTAGAATTTGCAGACTATAACCTTTGGGCCAGGCACATTTGTCAGTTGTTTTGAGGAGAGAAATGTGGAAATTTGTATCAAAGAGAGGAGCATTCCTTTCAATAAACACCTTATTATATTCTCAAGTGGCCTTTATATCTTAGCCTGGGCCAAGTTCATTTCTGGTAAATGGCATTGACTGCAGTCTTTTAAAGATATGCTTTTCCTGTACCCTCTATGCAATCATCACAACTACCTTTACTGAAACAATATGATCAAAAGCTATATTAAAATATGATGGTATGATTAAGAGGATGTGTTTCACCTTTTAACATACAAAAAGTTATGAGAGCATGATTGTGAGCCCAATTCAGGTCAGAGGGTGGACAAGAACTTCGCTTTGGTCAATATGTTTGAATTTGTTGTCACATTGAAGATCTGCAACATATGAAAAGTTGCCAAGGTATCCACCAAGTTTTTTGGTGGTTTCTCAAAATGGTCATTTGACAGCAGTGAAGGCTGCAGTTTTACATCTGCTTAGATGGAAATAAATCCAGCATTTGTTCTGGTCTTTCTTAGTACTCTTGCTCAATTAAGTACATTCATGTAGTCTAAAATCTGCTAAGTATACTGTAACATATGAAATTGCTTAATACAATTATAAGTGAAGGCTGGACATCTACTCTTGTAAAATATTGCCTCAGTTTAAAAGCAAACTAGGATGACTATCTGGACTAGGAAGGGGGCCTCTTCCCAAAAACCACCACAACCTTTGAAATTAAGAGACTTTAATCAGAAAATGTATACAAAAGGAAAACGATTCTTTACTACACATATATATATAATAAAAAAAACCCAGACCAGAACAAACAGAAACACTGTACCCAGAACTTTCAACCGAATCAAGCCCCATCTTTGCCCTTTTGGTGCAGTGCTGTTTACAGACGGTGGGAGATGATGCCACACCTCGGGAGGCAGCGGCCGTGAAGGTCACTCAGGGACTCCAGCGAGGCAGAGATGGAGCAGGGAGAGGTGCTGGTTCCAAAAACTCACGTGGGAAAATGGCAGTCACAAGGGACGTGCTGAAACCTTTCCTGTGGGCAGTGCAGAGACCCTCTCCTTGTCCTTTGCCCCAAAGTGTGGCAGGGATGGCGGGGCTGGCAGCTCCTCTCAGGTGGTGTCCGCCCCCAGGGAGTCTGCAGCACATCCAGGGAGCGGGGACTGCTCTCCCTCTGTCTGAAGAACAAACCAGGGCATGTGGAGTTGAGGGGCAGAGCCAAGGGAGCTCCCTCCAAGGGAGCAAACGATATGGGCTGGCACCCACGCCACAACTACAGCAGAGGAGTGTGGCCAAAAACCCAGAAAAACCTCTCTCGCCCACCTCCCCCAGTCCTCCCCAGCCATTAAGTTGGAATGCAAAACTATCAGCTACCATTCTGTTGGCTGGTTCTGGGAGTAGGTAGTGGGATCTGGGCTTACAGCTCTCAAACCTCTGTGTTGGTAACGGAGAGAAAAAGCAATTCCATGTAAGATTTTGAAACTATAACAAATGTGTAACTCCTTAGAGAAGGCATGTTTGCATATTCTTCCTGTGCAGTGATGTGACTTACCTTGTTAGCTCTGATAATATGACTGTATCTTCTGGAAGCTTGATATTCTTTTTAAATATTAAAATGAAATTAATATGGGGTTTCTTTCAGTCTCCAGTTACTGTCATTTTATTTTAATTGTTTTAGTCATGTAACTTACATAGTCTCTGTCTTATGAGAAGCAAATGGCAGTATTGTTTGTTGAGATATGCTTCGTCCTTCAGTTCCTAATACTTTTTCCAAAGTAGCCAGTGACTGTACTACAGCTGAAGTACTGTGAATACATCTTTCTGGGTGCAAAATAAAGAAGTGTTACCAAGTAGTGCACCTCTGACTTATAGTTGGTAGACTGTAGAAACAAGAAAACTCCAAGGAAGGAAGGAAGGAAAAGAAATTGACTGCATGTGACAGAGTATATGGACTGACATGAACTCACAGGAGTTTGAAGCTGTTGTCAATAAATAAAAAGTGAGTGTTAAGATATGTAGCCAAGAACAATTATGGTTAAAGAAAAAGCAGACCTCTTAGGTTTATTAGGTTACCTCTCTTTAACAAGTGTAAATTAGTTTTCATTTTGGACCTTTTTTATTTTAACAAAACAGTTTTGCTGAGACTGCTGTTGTTTTGCCAAAAAGCATTTGGTTATAATTTAAAGCACAGGGGAAAAAACCAAAACATTTACAGGAGAAAATTGCAGACTACACCAAAAATCTTTCCAGTGGGATTTCTTCAGCTCTACATTCATGTTTGACTCATCAGGTCGGCTTACTTCATGCACCGAAAGCATACCCTGATACAGCTCTGGTGGTGGTCATTCCATATAAACATACTGCCAAAGTATCCCTTCTGAAAGTTATTATTCAGTCAACAGCATTCCTGAATATTTCTGGAGAAGCTTGAGTATGTGTCTGTGTGACTGACAATGAGCACAATTTTGTAGGACAGTTTTGGGTTTTTTAATTAGTTCTTTAAAGTCCATAGATGTTATGACTGGCAACAGCTGGTCCTGACATCAGTCATTAAAAAGAAGGGTGTTGTTAATACCTATGACAATGGCTCTTTAAGTGATATAAATCCCCCCTTCATGACAAGTGTTCGGGTTGACCCCCCGCATATTGTTTGCTGCCTTTTGCTATCTCCTTTCTAGAAGAAATCCTTCATAAAATTGCTGTTAGTTGCAATTTCTTTATGCTGTTCCAAGTCTTCTAACTTCATTGGACTGGTTGTTACTTTCTCTCAAAAGTGTATCGCAACTGGTCCCTTTTCACCGGAACAGACTAGACCACTAATGCATCATTAGTGATTCTGTATGGTTTCCTCCTCACTAGACTGCTCCTTTGAGAGACTTTCTCAGTTGAAACTACTACGAGACTTAGACAATTACATTTTTCAGTAGCACGGAAGTCTTGGATCAAGAGAAAATCCAGTTCTTTGACTGCAGAAATTCTCTGGTCCCCACTCTGAGCTGCACAGGCTGCTTCCCAGCAGATGATCTGACACACTCTGCCTGTGTTGCTTTTCTGTTTAGGACTGAGACCCAACAAGTCAATAGCAAAGTGAACGCAGACAAAAGCCCTGAACAAAAGCTTCAGCAAGTTCTGGTAGGTGCCAGCTTAGGTAAAGTGACCTAGAGGTAAAGAGTTAATCTACATGTCATTATTCTTTTTGGTTTCCTAATAAGGCATCTGACAACAAGTAGGTTAATCAGCTGGGGAATGAGAAGACAAACAAAAATGAGCTCCTGGATCATCCCTCAGCATGGGGATGCCTTCAAACAAGCCTGTTGTTCCTTTCTGAGACATGCTGTTTGTCTTTCTCTTGTTTGTCTGAAATCACCTACATTGCAGAGCTTGTTAGCATGCGTAATGGAGTGACCCATGTTCACCAGGCAGTGGGAATGAAAAAGGGAGAAGGAGAGGTTGTGTGTTCTCTGCTTGGCAGCCATCCCATCCACAGAGGTTAAAAGGTTATATCCACACAGTACACGACCAAGTGACTCCAAATCACAGGGTTAACATGTAGTAAAAACATAAGGAGTGGGTTTCTTCTCTATTCTTTTTCTTAATAATTTTAACAGCACACTTGAAGCTGTTGGACTGCATCAGCTTTCTCAAGGTCATACTCTGAATAGTCATCAATGTGGTGCAACTGGTAGTGACATAATTATTGTGCTCAGCTGCAATGTTGCTTTTGTTCATTTTCCACATTTGAATTTATAGGATGCATTAAGATTTCTCTAATACATGGCAAGATGGTTCCAGACTGCCCTACATGACTGTGAAGATGTTCATAATCTCTTACACTGGCACGAATCCTGTGAAGTCTACTGAAGTATTTCAGATCTAAGTGACTTACTTTCCTGCTTGAGCATTGCAAAAATGATCACCAATTGTTTTTCTTGTGCTCATTGTTTTCACCTACATTTCAAGAAAATAAAATTGTGGATATTAAAATCATATTTTGTGCTGCAGAAATAACATAGTAATAAATCCAGATTTTCTTTTCTAATCCAGGCTCCTGAATTAATTACTTTCTAATGGAAAATTGTTGAATTGTTTAAGAAATTGTTCCTGTTTATTCTTTTAAGTATAAGGTGAACAATGTTTTAAATTTAAACTGCTAAAACATAAAAAGCTAAAATTTGTTCCATCCTCTAATCATGTTGGTGGTCATTCTCTGGACTCCAGTAAGCTGATGCCTTGATGTCCTTCCTCTGCTGGGGACTCCAAAGCTGAATACAACACTCCAGGTAGAACCTCATGAGGCCAGACTAGAGGGGCAGAATCCCCTCCCTCAACCTACTGGCCACGCTGCTTTTGATGCAGCCCAGGATGCATTTGGATTTCTGGGCTGCAAGAGAACATTGATATGTCATGTTCAGCTTCTTAACCACCAGCATGCCCAAGTTGTTCCTGTTGGAGCTGCTCTCAGTCTGTTCATACCCCAGTCTGTATTGATACCAGGGATTCCACCAACCCAGATGCATCACTTTTCACTTGTTCTTGTTGAACCTCATGAGATTCCTATGGGCCCACTTCTGGAGTTTGTCCAAGTCCCTCTGGATGAACTCCCAGCCTTCAGGTGTGTCAACTGAACTACTTAGATTGGTTCCATTTGCAAATTTGCTGAGGATGTTCTTGATCCTTTCATCTCTCTCTTTAATGAATATATTAAATAATATTGGTCCTAGTATGGACCCCAGAAGGACAACACTTGCCATTGATGAGCCATTGACCTCTACCCTCTGCATCTGACTGTCCAACCAATTTGTTATGCATCAAACAGTCAACCCACAGAATCTATCTCCTCTTTCCAAAGAAGGATGTTGTGGGGGACTGTGTCAGTGGCTTTACAGAAATCCAGAGAAGGCTTTTCCTTGTCCACTGATGTAGTCAACCCATCACAGAATGCCACTAGGTTTGTCAGGAGTGTTGGAAGGACATCTCTGCTTAGCCAGTCTGGATGTTTACTTTTCATGGGGATTGAGCTCACTGAAAAGTTCGGTGCTGTTCTGATTATCTTCCAGTTCATGTGTGCACTGGGAGCTACTCAGAGCAGTACCTCTGGTTTTTCTAACTGCTAGTCTAGGCAGCAAGTATGTTGAAAAACCTAGCTGAATTTACTGAAATACATGATTTTCATAAATGCATTCAGGATAAAACAAAATCAGAAAATGAATGCCTGATTCTGGTTACATCTTGATTTTCTTCATTTGAAGTAAACAGAGCAATTCTGGAGTCATACTGGAAAAAACTGAAGCCTTAAACACCCCACATGTGAGTGAGAGAAGGTTTCAGGAGGGGACAGTGTAGGAAACAGATTCCCCATGGATGAAATTTCTCATGTAGCAACCTAGAACAAGAGCAAATATACCCTAAATCTGAGTGAAGGAGAACAAGATCAAAATTCAATTCCCGAAATACCAACTGAATATCTGCAGGATCAGTGTAGTTAAAGAAAAATATCAGACTGTGATTTCAAATCAAGACATTGCAAGGGTGGAGAGTCAGTTGAGATCAGGCAAATCTTTTCAGTCTCCCATGGCCACCTGCAACAGAGATTCCCTTTTCAGCTTTGCCAACAGGTGTAACTGAACCAGATACGTGGATCATCTGTGTGTTATCAATAATAATTTGCTTCTGTAACCCACTAAACACTCTTCAGTCTCTGGTGTATCTTATTTTCACATAAACACAATGTCTCCGAAGGATAAGATTTGAAGCACTTTGCAACTGCAAGACAGGTCACAACATATTCAAGAAAAAAGTGGGAGCCAGGCACTTCATAAAAACTTCACTTATTTGCAGAAAATCTAAAAAAATGCTCATTTTCTAGGCTATTTTATTGCGTCCTGTGTATCTTCAATATAACAGTCCTAGACTTGTGGGTACCTTTGCCTTTTCCTTGGAAGACTGAGGAAAGGAATCTCCAGCATGGCTGTTCCTTTTGAAAAGGTCTGTCCAAGTGAGTACCACAGGGAACGTTTGGGTGCAAACACAGAGCAGTGTTGGCTAACAGGGAGACCTCTTCATGCCCCTATCCCTCCCTCAGAAGGGGCTTGTCTGTCAGGAGTAGAAATGCTGGGGACATTCTGCATCCTGCACCAGCTAGAAGTGCTAGAAGTTCCTGGTGGTGATCAGAAAAGTGGAGCTTGTGCAGATGTGTGGTCTCAATATTTTGGGTCACCTGGGACTTGTAACAGCAAGAGTCAATGCAGAAGGGAAAAGTCTGGATGCCTGAGCTCCCAACAAAATTAATGGAGATAGAGACAGAGCTGTTCAGAAAACATACATCTCTAAATTTAGATCTCTAAAGTTAGATAACGTGAACACATCTCTAGGGAGCTTACATTTCCTTAGATAAGCTCTAATTTTCTTGTGAACCATCCTAGGGGTTGATCACAGCTCAGAGAAGAAATGGGACCCACAAAAACCTCCACTTTTCTCATGGCTGTCTCACTTCTCTCTTCATCTGGCCCTAAAAGATCTCTATGCCCTGGGGCTCCCTGGAATATGACAAAGAGCATGACAGAACCTGCTGTATGTATGTGACCTCCCTAGAAGGCTCCCTCGTGCTAGCAGCCACTCTTCCAGCTGGGCTGTGGTGGGGCAGGAATGAGCTACTGTTGACAGAAAGAATGAAAAGCTAAGGCAGACCTGCAGTACTTTGGGCAGAAAGGGTCCCATAGGCAGGGCTGAGGTATATAGATTCTGTGGTTAAAACTCATGCCTGAAACAATGACTTGTCCATCCCAAAGCAAAGAAATAGTCTCTGTTTTCCAGGTCATTTAGAAATTGCAGCGTTGCCATGTGGCATGTATATAGTGTGGGGGAATGAGGGTAGCAACATCTTGGGCAGACTCTGCCACCAAAATGTCATGTCAGGAAGTCACAGACTCATGAATCAACCACCTTCTAAAAGGTGGGTGTAGCAGAAAGAGGAGAGGTAACATTTTAGCCCCCTATCCAAAGGCCACTTTGTAGTCCTGTCGAATTCTTGGATCAACAGCTCCTTGTCTTCAGCAAAAAGAGTTCCTGGGATGACCAGAGAATCCCACTCTCTTTCCCTTAGGCAAGCTAGAGTCAACTGGTCTTTAATTCTCCCTATCCTGAGCTGTCTTGCTAATTTGCTGATGTGTGTCCTGGGACAGCCCATAGAAATGTAGAAACATCCTACTTTTATATTCTTGTTTGGTAAAGCAGAACAGATATATTTGGCCTAAATGTACTGGTGGGGTGTTCCATAAAGAATCAGTGAATTTTATTAAAGTGTTTTAGATAAAACTCCAGATAAGTAGGTTGCAGAATATAATCCAAATGCTCACAGTATCAAAAACTTGACTTGCAGTATGCAAATAATTCTCCAGCCACAGTTTACTGAAGGAATGTTTTCTCAGCTTTACAGCAAATTACAACAAAACAGCACTGTAGTTCCTCAAACATTACTCACTCCTTGCAAGGTGCTGAATTCCTATCCTCATTGAAAAGAAGAAGTGAGGATGTTCAGTTCTGTGCTTTGTAGGGGCCTCTGCTATTCCCATGCAGGGAAACTGTGATTTGAAGAGTCAAATACTGAAGCTGGTACTCGGAAGATGAGTCACTCATTGCCACAGCAAATGCCTATGCTTCAGTGTTTTGCAGAAGCTGTTCCCAAGCTAAGTTTTTCTCACCAGCTTTTGAAAGGTGTCCAGCTGTGATTTGAAATGCTGAATTCAATGTCTCAGTGCACAGGTTTTGTGTATGTGATTTCCTATTGAAACACAAAAACATACCAAGTAGAGGTGATCTGTATAAGACTTCTGTGCTAATTCTTTCAGCTTCTGATGTGCCTCTGATGAGTTGTCCCATCTTCCTTACTTTGATACATCAGGTGTTTATTTAGTTCTATAATCACACTCTTGATAAAAATATTCCTCTATTACCACTGAATAGAAACTCTGTAGCTTAATAGTTATCTTCCTCTTGTAGTCCATCTGATTATAGAAATGGATTACATTAAAATAAACATAACAGTTCATTAAAAATAATTTTTTACATACTGTGGGTTGGGGATCTACTGTTAAAAGTCTAGTTCCGAGACTGAGATATAACAAAAGACAGAACTTCTGACTGTATTTTGTAAAACTTTCCCCTTTTGGGGATGATATGTTACAGAATTAAGAAGCTGCCTCTTATGATTTGAAATGGTGATAGATTATAACAAATATTTTAAAGCCTACCAGCATGAAAATACTACCAGTAAAGCTTTCTAAAAACTCACGAGAAGACTGTTTCAACTACCAGCCTCAGTCTTTACATGTTTCCCTTGTTGCATAGCATCCAAAGAAGAAAAATTGTAATATATAATTATGCTATAACTATACCTGTTTTACACATGAACTGTAGAACTCTTAAGAAACCAGATATTTTCTTTCCATTTCACTACCTACTTGGATTTTCTCCAGGACATGTGCTTTCCTCACCCACCCTGAAATCAGGGTCAGCATCATATTACTGTCCATCTCCAGATGAAATCCACCCTGCTGAGATGAACCAGGTGGGATAGTTACACAATGCTCTTTGACATGCCTTAGACTAGAAACAAATCCATAAATCCAGCCATGCATAGTATAGGAAAAGCTGTGTTTCCACATTAGTTATGTGGAGCTTTTCTGTCCCAAATAGGAAAAAGAATCAAAGTAACATATGTTTTTGGTATCCCAGTTAACAGACCTAGGTCTCAATCATTGGTATTTGTTGTGCTTTGGTGTGCTTTTTAAAATAAAGTAATTTCTTAAGATGCACTGATGTCTTCCAAGAGATTTTGAAGGAAAAAATATTTAAAATATTTGTTATTTCATTCGACTTGAAGCATTTCTTAAAGTTTCTTTTTATTTCTTTAGAGTTTTGACTGTGGAATGCTGGTTTAGTCCTTTGAGGTCTCAGTTGGTACTGTTCTGAGTTTTCTGAAATCAAATCAAAGATGAGTTTGATATATGGAATAACATGAGTTTCGGAAGAAGAAACTTTGTGAACAGCTATGTGTTTTAACAAAAAGTGTCTGTACCAGGAAATTTCTATATGGATTGAAATTTCTGATTCCCCACAGAGTATGCAGAGATTGAAGTATCTCACCAGTATCTCACCACTTGGTGTTGAGGCTCAGTGTCTGGGACAGATAAAACCAAAATGCTGTGTACTAGGAACCATTTTTCAGAAAGGGGTTTAAAAACAGCCCTTCCAATTTGACACTAGAGGAAAACTAAATGTCAGCATAATAGGGGTAAATCAGAATTTAACCAGGGCAACAGGGAGTAATCTCTTACTAATATGCAAAGTGCTGATGAGGTTTAGCTAAATACATGAATCCAGAGTTTCTTAGTGCCACGCCTGAGTGCAGATTCATGCTTCCAGGGATAACTTGTTAGTACTAAGTTATTAGCAATAAGCCCTTGGAGTAACTTGATAACCACTTCAGAAAGTTATATTTGTCAGAGAGTTTCACAGAGTCCTTAAGTGAGACGGTGTATTTTCAAAGAAAGATTGAAAGACATATATGTGACACCATATGTTTAGTACAAAAGAGCAGTAAAGGTTCTTAAAAAGCTTTTAAGTGAAAATCCTTTGCACCTTCTATTTGTCGTGAACTGCTTATTTATTTTGAGTTCTGATTCAGATTTTATACAGCATCTGAGTTTAAACTCACTATATACATAACATGCTCATCACTTCAAATTTGAAAGAATATTCTTTAGAGTATCCTGGCCTGGTTCTGCATGTACCTCACAGGGCAATGTTAAATGCAGTTTCCCTGTTTCTTCTTCAGCTTGCATGTACATGAAAGAAGAGCCATAATCTGGCTATAGTTGTGGGAAGGGATTTTTCACATGGGTGTTTAAGTAGCAATAATGAGACAAAATTAAGAAATTTTAGGTTGGATGTCAGGAAAACCTCTTGACAACAAGATTTCAAATTGTGAAATAGTCTCCTAGAGGAAATGCTGGAAACTCCAGTATTTAGGATTTTAAAGGTGACTGGACAACTACATAGTGGAAACTATAGCATAGGAAACAAGCAAACCATGCAGACAGAAAGATGTTAGGCATGAGCTAATGCTTCTATTATACATCTTATAATGTAAACTAATGCTTATATTCCATGCATTTCATTGTATGGAACTGCTGAAAGTTGATGAAAGTTGAGATGTACCCAGAACTATGACAGTCCATAACAGTGTTAGCACACAAAGCCTCCACATCCATCAGCAACCGTAGCACAGCTGAGGTAAGTGGGAATGCAAAGACAGCCAGCCCACTTCTAGTGTTTCTTGTTTGTTATAAGGGAACATGTCTGTATCTCAGCAGAGACATGACTGTGCAGAGCTGCACTTCCACAACTGCATGTACCTTCTTGCAGTCTATTTCAACTCCAGTAAGGATGGTGAAAAGTTAATGTCAAGGTAATTTGCTTGGAGCCAGTTCTCTTCTATGTGGAGATTATAGGTGGTGAATGTTAACTTCAGGAAATATGTGAAGTATACAAAAAATTAGTAAAACCAATGGAAAAAAAAATGGCTTTACTGCCTCTGAATTTGGCTCTTAAATGAACTTTGCGGCTTTCCCAAGAGCATTTTGTCTCAACAACAAACATTTTGTGTCCCACTTTTCCTGAAATAGAACTCTTGCCATACTGAAAATATGAAAAGAAGAGAACACCAGCACTGACATATCTGTTCAGGACCATTTCCCCATAAGGAGAAAGATAGAGCTCATTTGCTTCTGTGAGCATATTGTAAGCCTTCCTATTTATTCCCAGATTCCTGTTGAAAGCATGATTTGTACTGTATATTAGGAAAATCACAGCTGTTCCTCTGTGAATTTTTAAACATTCATGGGTCATTGGTGAGTGAGTGGTTGTTTTTCTCCTGGATGAGCTCTGCAGTATGTCAGTAGTTATCTAAATATGACCCCTAGTGTTCAACCTGCATGGCAATAATGTAAGAAAATCATGGTCCTTATGAGACTTCCTGTGAGAAGAGAGTCATCTTTTCTGGTCATCCTAATCTCGTATCAAAAAAAAAAAAAAAAGAAAATTACTAAATTATTCCTGCTCAAGCACTAAAATTTGCTGAAGATGTTGTTTTCAAAGCATAAAACACTGAAGAATTACTTGAGGATTTTAGAGATAATTGTTACAGACAGGAAACAATCTACATTGAAGAATTGTGTATTTTTCCCATCTGCATAAAAAATGTTAAGCAATGAGACTGTTAATGGTAGGGCATCAATGAAAGCAGTTGTACACCACTATTCATTGCATTACAAGGACAGTGATGAAGGTTATGGTACAACAGCTGGTAAAAGAAGGCTGGTGAGACAGGACTTTTTTACTTCATTCATTCTAGATGCTGCCACTAATTTTCTGGTATGCTTTTCCTTATGTCACTTAACCTCTCTGTTTAGGTGTTTTCCTCTTGACAAAATGCACAGACACATTCTTTCCTTTGAGGTTTGTGAGATTTAACAGTTGTCTGCAAATTTGCATGAAATTTTGGATAAAAAGCAAAATAAAATTGCTTGCCACCTGGTAGTTTTTTAGTAAAAGGCAGAGAGAAAAATCTACATATACTCTATTTGCTTTAAACAATCAGGGACAGAACATGGGGCCATAGTTGCAGAAGGGGGCAAGGCCATTAGGTAACACTGTGAGTTGCAGTGGGAGGAAGGGGAAAGGTGCAGTGATTTAAAGTCCAGGCTGTGGGTGTCTTACACCTGGTCTGCTCTGAGAAAGCATTAACACAGTTAAACTTCTGCTTCAGTCATGTTCCCTTCTTCCTGCTCTAATACTTGCTGTATTGCCACATGTTCTTTAAAAACATAAACAGTAACAATCTGGACAAAACAGAGGTGACTGAAATCTTAGAGAATCAGCAGTGATGAACTGTTTTGCAATACAGCCCTGTGCTGATTTTTTCCAAGTACATGAATCTATGGATACAAACAAGTGATTTATCATTATATAAAGCAATATGTGTGACATATATTGTGAAGACACATAATAGAGAGCCTCCTGCTTGCAGATTGTGTTTGTTAGCTCTGTGCACACAAGTGTCTTGCAAACTCTACTACTTTGCATCTTGTTCAGATGTGGAATAGCTCCAACAGGCTCATTTCTGCTCTCATCTGAACGCCTTAAGCATTAATGCATATCTCATATGCTCTCAGAGCCATGTGGTTTGTTTGCTTGAGTATTGCTATCACCAGAAAAATCGATACCACTTCGACCCTGGCCTACAGATTGCCTTTACAGTATGCTGCTTCTTGCAGCCTTGTAAGAAACAACATACCTTCTTGTTATATGAGTGTTTCTTTGTGCCTATTCAAATTTGATCTCTCTGGTAGGAAAGCATGCATGTCCTGGAGGCAGAAATCAGATATTATTTTTAATCTCAGTGCCATTCTCCTCTTAATGCTTTTGAGCTCAAAAATGATGTGCTACCATTTCCCATTGCTCCCATCTTACTTACTCATGGCAGTGAGGCAGGAACCAAGTACAAACTTTGAAAAGTTGATGGTGGATATTGTAAAGGCTTTTTTTTTTTACATCTTTTTCCTTAATCCCTCCGGCCTCAAACAGGGAGAGGCTACAGGAGCATGCACACTTCTTGCATATAGATGTTAACCAGTTTGTGCTTACAGCCAGAGTGAGCATGGTGTTCAAGGGCTGGAGTTTATTCTTCCAGTTACATAACCAGTGTCCTTTCTGGGTACACACACTGTGAGAATCCTTTGCCACCTTAAGACATGCAGCTCAAGGGTCACATCCTCAAACTCTGTGGCAGCAGAACCAGAGCAGGGAACTATCAACAAGGATACCTTTCGTGGTGGCTTTCCCTGCAAGACAACATTGTGCTGCAGGACTGGAACTGAGGGGTCTGCAAGGAAGATAACCCTGCTGATCCCTTCTGACCTGACCTAGGTGCTAATACAGCTAGTGCTGGTACCCCAGTGTGAGTGTGAAAGTGAAAACTAAGAAGGGCCAAGGTATGACTAGGAGAAAGTACAGCCCCACTGACAATGGCAAGGCCATTGCCACCAATAGGACACCCAGGGTTCACTGTGCAGAGTGACACTGAGTTAAGGAGTATCATCTGCACTGGGTGCCAGCTCCAGGGCCAAAATCTGTTCTTATGGCACCATAGAATTATGGCTGTGACCTGTGACTCGGATCAAGAACTTTTAGGGAAATGCAGTCTGTTGCAGAAGTACAGAACTATCTGGTCAGGTACAAGTCCTGACACTTTGCCATTGAAAGGAAACCTCCTGCAGGCTTCAATGGGAGCAGGATAAGGTCCTTCCTATCTTTCTCTAGCTTTGGGCAAGGATGAGTAAAAACACTCAGAACCACAGTGAAATTAACACATTTTGAAAATACTAGCAGAATCTGCAGTTCTGCACTCTGGCTCCCTGGAAGGGCAGCAGGCATCCATCAGGCACTTTCTGCATGCCAAGCCTTCCCTAACATTGTGGAAAAATCTTCCCATCCTTTCTTTCCCAAAGCTGCCAGTTTTCCAAACTGTGATTAAGTGTTGACAATGTGTTTCTGACTGCATGCACATGGACAGCTCTGTTTGTGTTGATGCACTGCAAGGTGAAAAGAAAACTTGTTTTTTTAGAGGATAAAAATGGCAGAGCTTCAGTTCTCACCTTCTCTCAGTTCAGAATGTCTGTTGCTGAGGAGTGTTAATCAGACTGTGGTTGTATCTCTAACTATTGTAATTATTGTTGTGCCTTTTGTAAAGGTCCTAGATCAGCTTTTTTTCCCCTGTGAAATTACTTGGGTTTTTTTTAAGCTTTCCCAGTTTGCTATAAAATATAGAACTTGGCAGAGTTTTGAACACACCTCTGCTGCTCTCTTCTCATGTGCTGCTTATCTCTTACTTGTCTGTGCCTTCACTCAAGTGAACAGCTGAGCTTTTGTGAGTTTCTGGATCCATCATGTCCCAGGCAGTCCAGTGATGCCTTAGGGTTTTCATGAATTTGTAGATTTTTATACTTCTAGGTAGTTTCTCACATATATAACCTCACATAGAGGTCAGCTAACAACCTCTAACCCTGTGCTAGCTGTCTTAAGGGTCAGATAATAGCTGGAACACTGTGCATGGGAAACCTGTACCAGAGCTAAGACAACTAGATACCATGTTAGTCCAAAAAGATAGCAAAGCCCAGCAACCTTGGAGAAGCTCCAATAAGGGAAAGTGGCCTAAAGTAAGGGGTCTTAAAACCTCCAAATCAATTCTAGGAGAGGCGTGCCATGGGGCGGAACCAAGGGAAGTTCTGGGCATGNTAGCAGGGTGGCTCAGGGGGTTTGGCTGGAAACAGCCAGGAATTAAATGAAAGGGACGCCTTTTGGATTAATTTACTCTGCATGTTTTGAAGCGGTGGTGCTTGGAAAAGAACTCACGTGGTATTCCTGAGGCCATGAGTTCATCCTAGCACCGGTCTTTTCTATCTATTACTTATCAATATGTGTTGTCCTCTTTTATACTTTTTATACTTTTTATACTTTTTATACTTTTTATACTTTTTATACTTTATATACTCTTTTATACTCCTTTTAATTCTGTACCCCAAAACCCTATAAGTAAAAGAACTCTTCTCTGCTTTACCCACATAAAGTTGTCTTGGAAAGTTTTTTCCCCCTTTTCTTAAGGCAACACCAGTCAGAGCATCAGCATTGTGCTTACCCTTTCTAATGCCTGATAATGACAACAGTTGTGACTCCACATGATACTAAGGCAGGGTGAAAAATATTATAGCAGAGACAGGTCATATAACATTCCGCCTTGGCACTGCAAAACCATGTTCTCTCTTGTCCGGTGACTGGAAGTGCCTCTAACATTAACAAAAATTTTGGTTCCATCATCACATGTCAGGTGCAAATGTGGACACTTAAGATCTTCATGATTGGAGGGGATGCGAGGTCTGTGGATTGTCTACACAATTTGCTGCCCACAGCAATCTCCCTGCCAGTCACAGAGAATTCTCAGCACACTGACAAATGGAAAGACTCAGTTCATGCATCAAATTTTGAGGACTGGAGATAAAAATTCTGCAACAGACTGAACAGTTTAATGCTTAGAAGCAGACAAACCACAAAAATACATTTAAGATATATATGAACTTCTTTTAAAAAGATTGGTTTGATTTGTTTCCTTGTTTGCTATTCTACCATAGGGTTTTCATGCTCACAGAGGCTAAAACACAACTTCTTAAATCTGCACTTTGACTCTGGGAGAAAGAAAAAATTATTTGGGTAGATAGATTTGTTGTTTTAAGTTTGATTGAAAGGCTCTGTTCATATAAAATATGCTGTGCTGACATATACCAGAATACTTGGCCCAACAACTTAGTATAACATCACAGATGGCATATTATCTGTGATTTGACAGTCACTTGCAAATCCACTATGATGCAAACCACAGTTTGTTAAATAAGACATAAAAACTACATTTCTCTCAAGTTCCAGAAAAATGAACAGATGAATTTTGAAAATAATGAGTATGAATTCAAAGTGGCGATGCTCAGCATTAATCATAATAATAATAAAGATTTTTGCAGTTCCCTAAGCAGAGTTTCTCTATGTCTTTCAGCTGGAGATTGATGGCACAGATAAAACCTAATGTCACAGAGAACAGGATTTCCTGGAGCAATACAAATGAGAAGGACATGTAATTAGAGGGGCATTGCATTCAGTCAGAAGGTCAAGTTCAGTATAATGTTTTCCATTAAACAAGAGAAGTTATATTGTCCTGAGCCTGTACATTTCACAAACCATTTAGAACTTTATTAGCATGCACTACCTATGCCTCTTTATAGTGTACAGCTTGGAATCAGGACAAATGCAGATTTGAGGGGTCTGAGGATTCTGTGGTAAAGCTTCTGAGATGGTGTCAAACAAGGCTCTGAGTGCAGTGGCTATGCAGATATAAAAGTGATGGAGACATAAGTTCAGGGAGGGACTCCCAAATGGAAAAACAAAAGAGCACTGCAGCACCTGGATGCAGCTATTCCTGTCCCAGGTCCCAGCAGTGGTTGTACTAACCATCACTGCTATCAGACAGGCCACCACAAAGTTCTCCTCTCACAGAGATATCAAGGAACACTTTGGTCAAAGAATCTCTGCCCAGAAATCCAAAACCAAATCAAGATGAGTGTGGAGAATGAATGTTTTCCATCTCAAATAAAAATATTAGTGATCAGAAGAATAAAAATGTTATTTTGCTGAAGGCAGCTCAGATCACATATACTTGATTAACGGGAGTGTTTAGCATAAGTCCATTTAAGTCATTACTTTTTCTGTATTTATTGTCTTGTAATCAAGAGAGGGAAGATTTTCCATGTTCCTTTTGCTTTTGTGTTTTCCTCTTCTTTGTGACTCTGTGCTCTTCTCTTCATTGTTGTCTGACCGTACATGAATCCTTTTAGCTTCATCAGGCCCATATCAAGACAGAGTACTGGAAAGAAAAAACCTGAGATCTCTTTCCCAGTCTGTGAGAATCAGTGCTTGCTGAGGGAAGCATACTCATCTTTCAACTCAGATCTCCTCTAATCACAAAATGTGACAGACCTGAAACCATCCACCAAAAAAAAAACCTGTGTGAACATTAGAGCCACATGAGGAAATATGTCCCTGTGCCTGGGTGTACATACATGTATTTTATAGAAACAGAGAATTATCAGATTTGGAACTGACCATTTTGTTGATTATTATTGAACCAGTTTTGTTGTTTCTTATTGCTCTGAGGAAAGCGCTGTATCACAAGCTAAAGTCATAGAGGTCACTAGTTGACTGACACAGGCATTTTTCTATGCTATAGCGACCTTGTCCTTCTGTTATTCCATTATCATGCTTTCTTCTTCTCATTATTACTATTGTTTATATGAATGTTACAAAATATCTAAGGGAAATATTTAATTTTTTTCTTGATTAGCAAAATTACCATCATCTTACTGTCATTTTCCAGTGCTTATGCACTTTGCAGCTAAGAAGTACTGTATTGATTGGAATGTATACGGCACTGGGCTGAGTTTGAAAGTCAGTCCTTTCGAAGACTCTTTTTAAAGTTCAGTTTTAAGGCAAACCTGAGCTTAAAACAAAAATTACTTGCTGTATTATTTGTCATTTTCCTTGAGTGAGGTGAAGAGCTGATGGCACCTCTGAGGAGCATGGTGGTTGGGTGAGTGCCTTGCTTCCCTTCCTCCACTTTCCTGACAGACACCCATCTCTGATATTTGCACCGAATTTGCTTTAAAAATATTTTCAGAACAGTAAGGTAGGAAAACTCAGAGGGGGAGTTTTTGTAGGAGTACAAGAGTACACTGACTGGAAGAGAGACCACGAGGTGATTTGACGAGACTGAAGAATCAAGGAAAGCTATCAGAAAAAGCTATCCTGCACAAGAGACAGTTTATTGCCGTATATCGGGTTGTTATGGGGTTTCCCAGTTTATGAATTCACTGTTGTAAAGTTAAATAGCACTGTTGCATGCTATACAAAATGGTGTTATCCCTGCTCCCTGATTGGACAGATTCTGCCACAGTGGAGCTTTTCCCGTATATGGTTATCTCCACCCTCATTTACCCCTTATGGTTATAATCCTTCCCTGTTTTTTCCTTTTCTGTGAAAGGATTTGCATGCTCCTCCTGCAATTCCACCCCCTTTCCACAAAGTTCCATGCCACCCCTATATAAGCCAGCACCATTTTAATAAATGTGCCATTCCATCATTCCACCATACCCCTGCCTGGAGTGTGCCAGTCCTTCTTAACCTCAAGGGTCTTGTCAAGTTTTGAGACATTTTCTTGAGAATAGCTGGTTCAGGTTTTCTCCGTGCTTGCCTGAGAAAGCTATTTAGAAAGACCTTCAGGAGGCAGTTTCCTCAAGCTGTCACAATCCAGATATTCTCTGATTCATGATTCATTATTTTCTGTCCATAGCATTTTGATAATGTTTCTGTTTTGACTTGTCTCATCCAGAACAGTCCAAGTGATCAAGTTCAGAAAATATACTTAGTGTTAGAAGGTAAAAAAGAGCCCAGACATCCGAGCTATTCTTCCCAATCAGTCACAGACTCAATTTAGGTGATTCATGTCACTCCTCATACTTCATTTTTTCCTTATATCACAAAATTATTTACTTACAGACTGTTGTCTTAATGCTTAATTTATTCATGACCATGAAGCCCTTAAACATCGTCAAATGAAGGGCATTATGTAAATGTGACTTATTACTGATATTCTTCTTACTAATTATTATTTCCACTTAAAAAGCAGTACACTATAGTTTAAGTAGGTTCTTTGTACAAGAACGTCTTACTGATTTTCATATATTTCACTGATTGCCAAACATTCTTGTTTTTGGAGTTTGATGAAGAGGTGATGTGAAACTCATGCATGCCTGACATTAAATAATATGATGGAAATATTTGGAAAGGAAATGATCCCATTTAGATTAAATAATTTCTTTTAAAAGTTATCTGCATTTGACAGAATTAAAATCAGAATTTCACTAAATCTATTATACTTTGGAAGATGGGAATGATAGGATTTCTGGAGCCCACTATATATGTTCTCACACTGATCTGATGCCTCTTAATCTATCAATTTAATGACATCAGTTAGAAAAAAAGGGTAATAAAATTGATTGATATGATGGGGACATGACCTTGAGCCGGATGGAATAGGTGAGTAGACAGACTGAGTTCTGAGCAGTGACTTTGCACTAAGACGGCATTTGGAATCTGATACTTTAGACTGTTTGCCTCTGACAATGCTGGAAAAGGGTTTTTCAAATTCTTGGAAAGAGTCTTGGAGACAAGTGGCTCAGAAATGGATACACTATTTGGTGAGGACCTTTTCTAGAGAAGCTGTCTAAAGGTATTTTCTATCTGCATTATTCTACAGGATAGGTTCAGATGAAGATAGCTATTTTGCATTTCTTCTTTGTCCTCTTTTTCTTTAGGGAAAATTTATGTCCAACTGCAACTCTACATTGAAACTTTCACAATTTCATCTTCATATCGGACTTTAGCTCTCCTATTAATGAGTCCCACAAGACTCAGTGCTAAATCTGGCCATAGCTTTTGGAAGAGTATTGTGATATGACTCCCAGTGTTCTTCCTTTTTTTTTTTTTAAGTAACTTTTTTAAAGTTATTTAAACTATAAGAACCAGAAAGAAAGCTTAGGGAAACAAACAACTTGAAATGAAGCTACTCACCTAGCTAAATTATTTCAGCCATGTCATTCTGCTGGCTCCTCCTTCTCTAACACGTAAGACTGAAGTTGTCCATTTGCCTTTTCTCAAATCTTCTATACCCTTTCTGTCTCCCATTCATTGCTACATAATCAGCTCCTACATCAGATCACATGATGCTCCTACAGTGCTCTCATGCTGGATCTTCAACACAAACCTTTTTCTGCTTGTCGTGGTTATCGTTGTTTAAACCCAGCTGGCAACCAAGGCCCACACACCTGCCCACTCACTATCCCCCACCAGCAGGATCAGGGGGAGAATCAGGAGAATAAAACTGAGAAAACTCGTGAATTGTGACAAAACCACTTCAATAGGTAAAACAAAAGCCACATAGAGAAGCAAAGCAGAACAACAAATTCAGTCACTACTTCTCATAAGCAGGCAGGTGTTAACTCATTCCCAGCAAAGTAGAGCTCCCACATGCATAACAGGAATTTGGGAAATTACATTACTTGAAATATCCCCCTCTTCCTCCTTCTTCCCCATCTCCATTTACTGAACATAATGTCATATAGTATGGGAAATCCTTGTGGTCATCTGGGATCAGCTATCCTGGCTGTGTCCCCTCCCAACTCCTTGCACACTCGCAACCTTCTCACTGGCAGGGTGCTATGATGAGCAGAAGAGGCCTTGTTACTGTGTAAGGACTGCTCAGCAATAACAAAAACATCTCTGTGTTAGCAATACTGTTTCAGCAGAAGTTCCAAACACAGCCCCATGCAAGTCACTATAAAGAAAATTAACTCAATGGCCAAACCCAGGACACTGCTTTATGTTTTGTTACTCTTTATGTCTCTTAGGGGTTCTCCTGCTCTGCTGTGGATCAGTCTCATCACCTGTTTTCTCGACTGTGGCATCTACAAAAGACTACATTTTTCTTAGAGCGAAGTTGATAACAATTTGGCTCATCAGGCAGGTTCTTCTCCCTTGTAGTTTGCTTCTGACAATGTTAACTTTTTTGTCTTACACCAAGTGTCAACATTTTTTAGAATGAAGTTTGTTTGCACACTATGTTGCTGTAGGTTTTGGGCTGTCAGTCTGGTTTCAGTTCCCTAAACAGGAACATTAGTCACAGGAACATTACCTACAGGCAAGAGAACTGGACAAGAGTACCAAGGCTGAACAGCTGTCTCTGCTATTATTTAATGAAGGAACAACACATGGTGAGACTTTGGGAAAATCAGTACATAGTTACCTATGAAAAGCAAAGAAGAGATAAACAAGGGAATGGAGGAAAGAGGAAGAAAAAGAAGAATAGGATAGAAGATGACAAAGGAACAGTACAGAAGAAATGAAAAAAATTAAGAGACAAAAGAGAAAGAGGGGAGCAGAATTTGAAGTAAGAACAACAGGGAGCCTGGGAGGAAGACAGCAATCAAATCTGTACAATCTCTGAAAACTCATTTCATGGATGTACCTGAATGTCAACCACTGTATTACGAAGTTAAGCTCCTGGATGTTAGACACCTTGCCTCACTTTCTTGCAGAAACTCAAAAAACTATTTCTGCCCACCCATGAGCATTGTTCATATCAGGCCAGCCTGGATCTTAGTTGACAGTATCCCTGCCCTGGGAGACTGGTGGAGCTCCAAGCGCAAACCTCCGATGGAGTCCTGCGTTACCATACACTCCCTCCAACTACTTCTTAGCACAGCACAGCTAATTTTTAAGACACTTTTTAGCTCAGATGTTCCCATTCTTTCTTCTCCTGGTTTCCCCTGTACAAACAACAGATTGCATTACATCTGACATGTCGGCTTGATCTACAAAGGGAAAAACAAACCACTAATGCTGCTTTTCTGTTCCTTCTGTCAGGCTTCCTATGGTTCTTCTGACAGATGTTTTTTTCCCTTGGACTTCTTCCTAAAGATTTCTGTTTCATTTTCTGTACAGCTATGTAATTTGGCTTTCTAGTGACTGTGTTTTATCGCTTCTACAGAGCTTTACAGGCACCCTGCTAATTCTTCCATTCTCTTTTGAAGCAGTAAGACATTATTCCCATTTTACATACAGGGAAAAGGAAGGAGGCAGGTTGTGGAGTTCATAGAAAGCACTCAGTCTGCACCAGACCACAAAACCACAGTATGGTCTCGTATTATTATGGTAACCAGCATTCTGTGTCAATCTCTCAGTCTCGAATTTGTCTGAGTATCATGGAAACAAAGACTTCTGTGCTATATATTGTGGTCATGAACAACTTCCTTTAAGCCTGGAGTGCAGTGACATTCGTAAGTCAGGAGACACTCGGTGAACCTTCTGTTGCCTGACAATACAAGTATAAAATCAACTACAAGTACTGCCCCTAGGGAATTGAATAAACTGTATTGCTTCTCTCTGGCTTTTTGCAAGAATAGTGCACTCAGATGCATGAAAGGCTTGGGTTGGTCATTTGGTTTTATTTTTTTTTCTTTTTATTTTTGCATTCTTTGACCAAATGAAAGTGGAGAGAACTTTCAACAAATAGCACAACAGAGCAAAAGCTACTAGTTCAGCCTAAAATACTGGAACATAGAGTTGATTTCTGTAGAAGATTATTTGAAATGCTAATACCTGTGTAAATACATGTTTGCAGATCAAATATTATAGCTTCTTTCTTTGGCCAAATTGTGTTCCAAAATATTGTTGTGGCTAGTACAAAATTAATTTGTATCCACCCTTCTAAACAAAAAAGTAAACAAGCCTCTCCCCTACACTCCTTCCTATCCAAACCAAATTCTGTTATATGTTGATTTCAATTCAAAGCTAAACCCTACTTATTTTTACACATGTATGGGTTTCTCATTATACAAGCCATTCCCTTTATAATTCATAAGTAAGATTGCTTTTTACATGGTTAACCAACTGATATCAGAAATGCTGTCACATCTGGGATGAGGAACAATGTTACTGCTGTAATCTCACTGTTTCACAGCTGAGTAAAATGGGTAAGATTTAACTTACTTTTGTGTAATCCTCAAAGGAAATGGCATAAACTTAAATTGGCTAAATGAATTTGAGAAAAATTAGTTCTTGGGCATTTCAGCAAAACGATCTAAATTCTCTGATTAAATTGCTTGCTTTTGTTGGTTGTTTACTAATAATGTATTCTGATAGTCTTTAGTTTTCAAACTTACAGAATTCTTGTACCACTCACAGTTATGTAATTCCAGTCTTGATGAAATTACTTATAGAAAAATATTGTTTCTATTAAAGCATCTTTTTTTTAACTGGAGGATGTTTTTTAAAACCTTGTCTGTCCTGTAGGGTGGTGCAATAGGCTACTTTTTCTCAAAAAGTATTACAAACACTTTAGGAGCAAGAGCGAAAGACTGCTTACATTTTTAAATGTCATTATCTATTTCAATGGAGTTCCACAATTAACATCTGAAATAACAATTTAAAAATCCAAACATTTAGATACTTGCTTTATCAGATACATATAACTTAGAGAGCAAATTTTTTCTTCTTTAAGTTGAAAAACAAGGGCTACAGATTTAAAGGATATAAGAAAATGAAGCTAAAGCAGCAGTCTATGGTTCTGAGTGCATATGTGAGCCAGAGCAAACTTTGTGATGAGTTAGATATTTCAATTCTTTTGTAAGACTTCAACCACCTTAACCTGTCTTTCAGCATATCCTTCTGCTGAAGGAGCATATATATTATAGGAGCAAAAAGTCTTTACATTCCTTATATTTCATCTATTATCATTACACACTTATTATTGCAAGTATAAGCACTGAATTTTGAAATATGTTGATGGTTGTGGGAATTAAGCACTTCTCAGTATACACACCACAGGCAAATAATAGATTTAGATATTCCATGCTTGCAGTGGAAATACATAGCCATAACTTTCAGGACTGCTGTCTTGTCTCCATGGGGGAAATGATAAAATGTAGACCATGCATTTTTCAGATCAAATCTTCATTGTTTGACAGTTTTGGACTGGTAAGGTCCTTGGTTTGCTTAGTGAGTATTGTCTTTCTTCTGACAGCAAAATTTATTTTCTTTGTTTCTCTTTATCAGATTTTGTACTGATTTTTTAAGCAGTGATGCGAAAGGACATCCAAGCCAAACTCTGTGAAAGTGTGAAGTGTTAAAGGAGACATCTATCTTATTATAATGGAGTGATTTTTGGCTCTCTGAAGAGATTTCGGAAATCAGGCATGGTAAGGGGATCCAAGGTCATACCCCATCCCTGGAAGGATGAGAAAGGTTCAAGAGTAGGATGGAGTGGTCACTTGATTCAGGGCTATGGCAGGGCATAGGCATGGCAGGTGGGATGGAGAAACCCCTGGGGGCAAAGTTTGACCCCCTGAGGCCCAAATCTACTGCTGGGACTGTGCAGTCAGGGCACTGACAGAAAGAGCAGTGCTCATCTCTGTTGAGCTCTACCAAGTACCTTGATGTGATGTAGTTTAGGAGTTCCTGGAAGACAGTATGGATGATATTTCACAGAACAATTTTGCCATCCTTTCCTTTTTATTTCTCTCCAGCAAGTAAGAAGGGTCTAACACACAGCCCAGCTTGTAGAAGACCACACCGAGGATATGGCAGGAGACAGTGTCAAAGTGAGCCACTTCCATGGGGACCAACTAACTGTTTCTCTGAACAAAGGAAAGACGAATTACATAAATCTCATTTTTTCATTCTTAGCACACTTAGAATAATTCTCATAGAATAACAATGTAATCAAAGCCACAGAACTTCTGCTCCGGTAATCTGTGTCCAAAAGATGGGAGCTTTTGTTTGCAAGTCCTGAACTACAATGACAAATTTAATGCTTGCAAATACTATGTATATTCTCAGCCATTTACTTGACTTTCAATAATCTCAGCATATTGATATTACATCTTTTCTTCAACAGACATACACTAAGTCAGGAATGACAAGAACAATATTCAAGTTATTTCAAATTCTTCTGTCATTCCCATTCCCACTACTTTCATTAATTTCTTCACTGAGCATTGAAGTAGGACATTTATTACTTAATGCTGCAAAATATTGTAAATTAAATTAAAGACACCTTTAACAAAGTTTTTCATGAATCTATTTCAATTACAAAGAACATAAATTTATTGTCCTGAGATCTATCATGCATACTTATGTTCTGTCAACTCTTTTTATCGAAGCCTTAAACAGACTGCATTATTTCTGGGCCTCTCTGGGCTGTGCTGTGGGATGTGCCTTCTCTCAGGCCCAAGCACTGAAAAAGTACTCAGTCCAAAGGATTGATTTCACTGTGGCACTTCTACTTTATACATGAAATATAGTGAGATGCTAGTGTCCTAAAGAGCAAGAGTGAGACCAGCAAAACCCGGCTCTGAATGAACACAGCCTTGTTAGCTGAAGTATACTTGCCGAGGAACTTTATGTGTCTCTGGGGTGAAAGTTACCCTTCGTGCAATTTAATTCATTGGGTTAGTTCTGCACCCCTTCATGCCAAGTCTGAACATGTCTGTGGTCAAATGAGTGTTTTATCATATAGTCATGAACAGATTTCTACATTTGCAACTGTCTGCAGACTCTGACCCAGGGGTTGGTGAAATCACCACATTCCAGACAAGTTTTCAGATTGCTTCTATTCAAGGGCTTAACATACTTGGCATGTCAGCTACAATTTTTTCTACATTAATTTAGATATTAATCACTGGCACCATTTGGTCAACATGATGTAATTTAAACTGGAATCTGATCTACTGCACAATGAAGTCTCCAGAGAAATTGTAAATGAGCTCAAAATGGCTTAGAATTGAGCAAATTTATGTGTATGCAAGCATATTTATACATATTCTGATCAACAAGTTTTAAAATCATATTCAAATTCAATCTTATGGCTTGTATGCTGAATGTGATCTGTAAACCCATTCTGTTATTAGAGTTTCATTTTGGGTTTTGCCTTGATCTATACATTCCTTTTCCTGCACATTAGATCAAAGCCTATAGGATCAGAAANCATTATTGTTTCTACAGTCAATTTGTTTAAAGAGGGTGGGGAAGCTGGTATGCGTGCACAGTGTATAGGTCCAATTACTGATAATTAATTATGGATGGAACCTGTCTCATGGAGTTCAGCAAAAAAGGCAACACATAAGACCTCCCCTTATTTCATGGGTAACATGTACTTTCTGTCAACTCCAAAAGAAAGCAAATACTGTTTTCCTGTAGAAATCTTGATGGACTGGAAAAACAATGGAGGGATGAACAGAAAAACAAACAAATTCCACCAAGTGGATGTTGATTTTACCTCTTTCTGAACAGTGTCCAGGAATCAAATAACTGAACCATGATGCTATAGCAAGTAGGTGGAAATTTTTAGACCTAGATATTACTAAATCTGTTTTCACACTTTTTCTAACATACAGACACAAGTTAAAATGAATGAAAAGATATAATCATTTGCAGAAATAGGTTTGCTATATTTTTCTAGAAACACTTTCAATCCGTGCTCCCTAGACCATGGGGACCTGTGGACTATTTCTACAATTCCAAGAACAGGAGTTAAGATGTCCTCTTTGCAGTCAGTAGGTTTACATTCTTTCAGCATCCTCTGGAAAATTTTTGGGGAACCTGAAAGTCTACCCCGTGGAACCACAATTCTCCATTTTATGCTACTTCAGAACTAAGGTATCTCAGATGAGGCACCAGAAATAAATAGTGCGGCCATTTAAAGGTAGACTTTTGGAATGATAGAAACCCTTTTTTCTAAGGGACAACACTCTGATGAGCATGTTGAGTCCAAGGCCAGGTTCGTACAGCAGTAAAAGGCACCAAGGTCCCCACATAACCCCTGCATGCTGCCCCCCCCTTGCAGGCAGCGGGATGTGGACTGCCCCCCTGCCCGTACTGCCGGGCCCTCTGCCAGGGTGCAGCTCAGGGCCTTTCGTGGGTCCCTGGCCCCTTTCTCAGGGCCCCACACCCCGTTTGCAGCCAGCTGTGCCGTGGCTTCCTCTGACTTCCCATAGCCTTCCCTCGCCAGCAACACATTAGAGAGCGCAAGGCGGCACTTGGACGTTGAGCTAGGAGTTGCTGCTCTAAGACAATGGTAGGTTAATTCGGTATCAGTTCTCTGTCTGTTTATATGTGAGGCACAGGAATGCCAGATGTGGGCAAGAAACCCTCTGGTACTGAGCATGTCAGCAGCATATGATTTTTGTATTTCACCTCAGCTGGGAGTTGCGTGACCTAGCCAAGTGTCAGAGTGAAGACTGTGTAAACAAATGTACAGATGATTCTTTTTCTCTTACACAACAGAGCTGTAACAGCTGTGTTCATGTTTGCTCAGCATATGTATGACTGTATTGCAGTGACTAGAAAGATTCGAGAGTTGGTTTCATTTTTGGTTTACTTTCCACTTTTTTTTTTTTAATAGAAAGGAAAGAATGGCTTTAACTTCCCCAGGAACACAAAATCCCTTCTACATTCCTGTTGACTCTGCATCACTGCTAGATTTTTTTAAGCTTCTTGCAGCATATCGTCAGATTTCTAAAAATAGACCATTATTAGATATTACACACTTTTCCAAAACACTGAGGGTTTTCCCACTGTCAAGGGATGGGATCAGTTGCTAGAAAATGTCATGCTTTTAGAGTCATCATTTTTTGTACAGAAAGAGAACATTCTGTTGCACACAGAAGGATCTATGTAAAGCTTATATACTGGTGCTACAACTCCATGGATGCTATTTTTAAATTATTTTCTTGTTATACTCTATTATATTTTTGATCTTGAAAGAGAAAGAAAAATCCACATTCACTTTTGGATACAGAGAAATATTAAGCTATATGTTCCTTCCTTAAAATCTCCATTTTATGAGCATATAATAATTACTATCTTTATTATAGTATATAATTAGTAATACACGTATTATATTTAAAAATATAGTAACTATGTGTTCCTAGAGTTCTTCTTTGAAGTAGAAGTTCTGTTATTCTGATAATTTTAGCTTATTTCTTAAAAATATAGTCACAGTAAGTCTCTAGTTACATGTTTAGAGAATTTGCCAAAGCTATTTTTATTCAAAATTTTAACAAAATCATTATGAGTTATTATTTGAAAGCAAATTTTGTCAGCTTTTAAAGTAATATCATATTATTTATAGTATTGGCCACATGATAAGTGAACAACATAGAAACTGTAGCATCAGCTTCTTGTACTCATTCCAGTGCCTGGAAGCATTGATTGTTTTTGTCCTCATTTTATATGATGTGAGTCCCTCTGAGGAATGAATGTTCATAATCTCATCTGATCTAGTGGAAGGGAGCTTAATCACATGGATCTTTTAAGAAATACTGAATTCATACAAATACTAATAGTGTCAGACTAATAACTATTTCATCTCGGTACCACACACAGAGGAATATTTCTGATATTACATAAGATCCATTAGGTCTCATTAGGTTACTTTATTAGCTCTTATTATTTAAAAAGTGGTAAATTTTTTATTCTGTTGGGAAAAAAATAAGGAAAACCAAAATGTTCTTCCCTCTCAGAGGAGGAAAAATTCATTTTTCTCTTTATATATACAGTGAAAAACTGCAATATTTTGAAGGAATCTGATAATTTAATGAAAAATAAAGGTTACAAAAGTAACAAAACAATCTGCTAGAAAGTAGTGATTAATTTCTTTAACAAATAGTTTGACTATTTAAATTGAGAAGGTGGTTTACAAGGGGAAAGTCATTGCCTGTAAGTTGTGATATCCCAGGAAAACTGGCTAAGAGAAAGACCCTCAACAGACTGACACACTGCAAAATTTAGAACAGTTTTGATTTCTAGAAACTATGTGATTTTTTTTTCCCCAGAGTTTAGGCTTCTATATAAATGATTTTTGTTGCCAGTAATTTTGTACAGCATTCCCAACCCTAAATATCCAATAATCATTTTATATGTGAATTTTGTTTTAGACTATGAAGTCCATTAACAAACTGTACAGAGTTTGACTAATCCACAGATTAATAGTCTGCAGAGAAAATGCTTCCTCCAGTTACCCATGCTACAGTTTTTGTTTGGTAAGGTCAGTTAGATTTCCACATTCTCCACCTTCTGTGCTTCATAGTGAGAGCTTGTCCAGAAAACTTACTAGTTTTGAGAACACACTGTGCTTTTCTAGTCCCCTTTGGCAGAAGGAGCTAAACCACCTAACAGCACCTTGGTGAGGCATAAAGACAACCACAAGAGGAGCCAGGCACAGAAACTGCTCAACTATGCCCATTCTGTACTGTTATCCATCCAAGCCAAGGCAGGAGCTATGCTGC
The DNA here is from genome assembly GCA_013396655.1 of Campylorhamphus procurvoides. Classification (NCBI taxonomy): domain Eukaryota; kingdom Metazoa; phylum Chordata; class Aves; order Passeriformes; family Dendrocolaptidae; genus Campylorhamphus; species Campylorhamphus procurvoides. Next base: position 114,156 of record WBMV01006102.1, read on the forward strand.
ACCTTTGCATGGGGAGGGTGACCAAGAGGAGATGAGCACAGTTCTGCGTGATGGTGTTGTGCTGGTCTGAAAGCATTCCCAATGGATGATCTGCAAGGTGAAACAGAAAGGTTAGAATCCCAGCCACCCGTGGACAGTTTTGAAAGAACTGTGGCCTTGAAGATGGTGTCTAGTTATGTTCCCATCTGCCTACTTTTGTTATGCAGAGGGCTATGGCATTGTATAATTGCTATTAGGATCTGTTTTCTCATGTGTTGTGCCAGCAAGGCCCAAGACATAAGTGGCTGGGCACTCAGCTGCGCATCTGTTTCTGTGCCAAATTTGTCCCAAGCTGAATTTAACACACTGGCCATTGGGCTACTAGTGGATAGCAATTACAAAGCTCCCACTGGCCTTCACATTTCACCCATTTTCGTTGTCTACATACTGAAACACAAGATCTCTATGAGCATTAGGGAGACAGAATAATGGAGCCATTGGAGGACTGAGAGTTAATGGGAATATACAGACAACTCAGTAGAGGCTTTGTCAGGGCTGCTGCAGTGGTTCATATGTTGCTTCTGTTCTGTAGCTGGGGAAGAGCTTTTGTGATTAAAGCACTTCATTTGGCCCTACTGGTCTAGTCAGCCTACCAGAGATTCTTTCGTAACACTCCGATGATTTACAGAAGCAGCAACCTTGCCTATAACTGGACTGAATCCAGAAAACAACTCTTAAGCTACTCTGTGTAACAGCAGCCAAATTCCACATATCAGCTAGAAAATTCACACAACATAGAGATCATCCGACAGCTTGAGTGTTCTGATACTGACAAATATGTTCAGTTATTCCATTTTAATTTGCTGCAAAGTCTTGCCAGAGCTTGAAATATATTCACTTCCAGACATAGAATCCCTGCAGCCTGGGGTATGCAGCAGATAAGGCTCCCTTCACAGAATATCTTTCAACACCATCTATATTTTTCTTTGGGTTGTTAAGATCTAATTTGACTATAGTTTGAGGACATTCTATTGTTTTTCAGTCTTAATGGGCAGTTTATTGTGTTAGGAGTAGGACAAATTTTCTGCTCTTATTTCACTGTTTTTATAATTTTTTTTAAAAAATTGTAGCTGATACAATTCATCACGATTTCATTTTACACAAAGTCTAATCTTTTAATTCATTGATTTCCCAACAATTTCCTTTAAACTAGAAGCACAAAGTGTGCCTTGTGAAATGCCCATGTCTTGCACTTATGAAGAGATCTGAGGCTGTGATGTGCACCAGTTGTTCTGCAGGAGGACTTGCAGAAGCTGTTCAAGACCTAAATGTTCACTTTTCATTACTAAGAATGGCTTTTTTATTATTTTTGTGTCTTTCTGCCCATGCAGTGCAACCTCTGACTCAATGTGCAGCATGCTGTTTATTTGACACCACCTCTGTGAATTAGTAGTTTAAAAAAAGAAAAAGAAAATGTTGTAGTTAAACCATTGTAATGTAGCAGCTGATGCAAAGACCTCATTACGTCATTGTATTTGTTAAGACCCAAGGAGACAACTCAGCTATGGAGCAGTGTACCTGGGAACAAACCTGTTTAAATGTTAACACAGATGAAACCACTTAACTGAGTAATCAACACAAACACAACCTACAGCATCCTAGTGGTATTTTTTACTATACACCTAAAAGATGCTGCCCACTTACAAGTCTCATTTAAGAGGAACTCTGGGTGATACAGCACTACAGGAGTCACATACTAAGGCCCATTACATTACCCCAAATATGGGCAATGTGATTCATAGTTGCAGATACATACTTACATAAGTATATATACATATATCTATGTAGTCATAGTTGCCAAAAAAATGCCACTTTTTTAAGTTCTTGATACAAAACATGGGACCATGAAAGTTAAGACAAGTCAGTGACATGGAAGGGATGTGACAAAATACTAGGCAGCATCCACATGTGTTTTCTCAAACATTCAGTCATACTACTTAGGTATTTTGAAAACTGGGTCCCATTACATAAGATATGTGCTTACAGGCTATATTAGCCTTTGAGGATTTATTCAGTGCATCAAGAGACAACCAAGATACTGGCACTTATTTCCTAAGTCATGCAATTACCTTCAGAGCTGTGAAAGCCAAAGCATCTCTGCTGAGTCACAAGACGGCTGAGTTTGGAACAGGCCTCCTGCTCAAAGCAGGATCACTGCGGGCAGCCTGCTGGGGCCATGCAGAATTCTGTCATGTGTATCTCCAAAGAAGGAGAATCCACAACCCTCCTGGGCAACCTGTTCACTGACCTGTGTATCCCCTATAGCCTTTATTCAGAGTAGAAGTTTTCATTGAATTCACCAGTATATTCACTTCTAGCCCTCCCCAACCTGAGATGGGAAAATGTGCTGACAGCAAGTCATATGAAATACTGAACAATCGGCAATAGTGAAAAACAGCATAATCACAAACATATATATTACTAACAAAACACAGGAACCAACTGGCAAAGTGCTTAATATTAGAAAGTTTTTTTAAATAGACTGTGTTGGATGAAGATTTAATATGTGAAGGAAAAGTATATTATTACTAGCATCTCATTTGACTGACAGTTGCATCACAGTTAACAGAGTTGCACACATATAGTACTGGCTTTAACCCTCCAATTGCTGATGTTCTATGTCTTTTCAGTGCTGTTTCATCCTCAGTACAACTAGTCATTGATTAGAGATCCAAAAGGCATAACTGTGAACTGTTTTCTGCTAAGAAGTATGTAATACGATGTCTACACACTCAGTCTGTTTCTAAATCTTCAGCTTTTATAGCTATCAAAGCAGTCTTCCAGACATTACAAGTAGCAGGGTTATTAAACATTCTGTCCATAAAAACTTTTCAAAACCAATTTTTTATATTATTGTCTTGGAATCTGATAGTGTTTTGCAACAATAGCAACAAAACTCAACATGTATTTTTCAGACTTAGGAAGGAAAGTTCTGTAAGCCATTGCTATAACAACAACTCCTGATAACAACAGCTTAGTAGAAAACTCCAGGTTTTGCTCTACATTTGTTGTGTTTATTTTTTCAAAAGCTAGTGATTTTTGTTTTGTTATTGTTGCCTTTCTGGTTTTTTATTTGAGATTTTAATGGCTATTTCTAGTGTCATTCTCAGTTACAGACTGTTCTGGAAAAAAATGTTTTTTGATACAGCTATTTTAAAAAAAAGATCTAAGCAAAATAAACCATTGTACATTATGGTTTCTGGATGACCAGAAAATAAACCCTTTGCAGTGAAACGGAATTTTAACGTGAATCACAAAAAAAAAAAAAAAACCAAAAAAAAACCCAAAGAAAAGAAGTATTTTTTCCTGAAAAAAAAAATTATATGTGTAAGATTGCTGACATTTTCTGATGAACATAATTTTGATGTAAAATTCTCAGATGCCTAAGCTGATCAATTTTTCTTGTTAATGTTTTGTAAATCTGAAAAGGGCATTACATCACAAGAGTCAACAACTTCACTTTTAATCATAATATCTAAATCCACGTTAGCTGGAGATACACCTGAACTTGTATACACCTGTATCTGGATCACTGCTCACAGTTCAAATGTTTCTCTACAATAAGCAAACAATTCCTACATGAAACATTTTCAATTGTATTAAAAATAGGACCAACACTATGTCTTCTGCTGAAGACTGTAACTGTAGCTCTCTGTAAAATGGCTACTGATCTCTACAGGACAGACCTCTCAGACACAGAAAGCAGTGGTATCCCACAGGTCACACTAGTTAAAATATCCAGTGTTTCAGTACAATTCTATTTCATTTCAGATTTGCAGTCCTTGAGTAACTGGAGCATGGCCTTTGGAGCATGGGCATGATATTTGAACTCAGCTTTTACACCTGAAGTTTCGGCGCTTATGTCCATTTTAATCATTTATGGCTATTTGCTATTGTTTCAGAAAGCCTCCCAGGTCTCTTATTTTGTATTGGCTGCAGAATACAGTGAGGTGTCAAACTTAATTTTTCTCATAGCTCCTGCATGCTAGTAGTTTGCCATCAGAAGATATATTAGTCTGAATCCTTATGCTATTTCCATCACCAAAATGACAAAAAAAAATAAAAAGCTGTGGGGGATCCTCATCTTCAAACAGATGGTAAATGTTTCTAAGGAATGAAAAACAGTGTAGTTCCACAGCACAGAGTGCTGCAGAGTTTCATGGTTGTTGCTATGTTTTGTTCTGGCAGTTACACTTTATGGTAATTACTTACAAAATTTATCAAAATGCAAAGTCATGTTGGAACAAAAGAGGAGCCTGCTTCGCACATGACCTCAAGTTGCCAATTACATGTGCATTTTTGACAGCAATTCTGGCAGGTGTTGACTACTTTACTGCCACCTCTATTGCAGCACTGGTACTTCAAAGCTGGCGAGCTTCATTCAGTGCCACAGCAACAGTAAGAATTCATGACAAAAATGCTCCGTGTGCACATGAGTGTGCCTGGGCATGTGCCAGCAATGAGGGCTGCCTAGAGCATAAGCCTGTTGAGAGGTGGTTTGGCATCTCCTCCCACAGGTTTTGGCAGACCGAGGCCAGCTGTGTCACAGCCTGGTAAATGTCACCATCAGCGGCAGTGAGCCACACAAACCCACATCCCTGCTGTCCCACTCTGCCGTGTGGACAGGGTTAGACAGCACAGGACAGAGAAACCTCAGATTTTTCTGGAGATTATTGTGGTCGATCACATCTACAGGAATCCTGTTACCAAATACCTCTTTGGAAAAGGAAAATAGTTGTCAAAGTTGTACACAGCAGAACCTGGTCTCACCTAGGAAAAACACTGTTAAAGAGGTCTTGGTGCAATAGTTGCGGTTATATTAGTAACTGGAAATTGAGTAAATACCTAAGTCAATACTTAATAGAGCATTACATTGAACGGTTAAATACACATCTTCCATAGCTAAGGGAGTGTATGCACTTTCAGCTTATTAATATCTGTTTGGGCCCTTCAAAGCTGGTATGTACAAATTCACCTTTCAAGCTCAGGTGAAGGATGAGGGGCTAAGACAGAAGTTGAGACGAGAGAGAGCAGATGAGAATTGAACAAGAATATTGTTACCCTTGCAAAAGGTTGAAAGTAGTTTTCCTGTCATAACACACCAAACAGATCTCCAGTGATGACTAGAACATTCAGAAATGAAGATTACATAAATTTTTGCATCAGAATTGACATGAAGTTTCTATACTTATTGTTCCAAATACAGTTTATAAAACACTAGACATTATTCCTTAATGCAAATAATTGTATATATAAATCATCAGTATTTTTTATAATCACACAATTGTGAATTGCATTTTATGTATTACAGAAATTATGTACTGATATCTTATGATCAGAATTTCAAAGTATGTACTGTCCAAACATGCGAACAGATACCTAATTTCCTTACCATTTTCGAAAGCACTGAGACAGGAGTTTCCATAAACACATGCCTGTGGGCACTGCCTCAGGGCAGTGATATAACCTTTGTATGTATAAATAATGGTAATACAGCAGAAAAAAAGTAAAGATCAAGGTAAATAAAAATCATGCAGCTATGAGGTGGCACCAAGCTTGCTCTTCAATGTGGCAGTTTCGACTGCTTTTGTCTATGTTATTTTGCAGACAACAAAAAGACATGTGAAGTTAATGGAAGAGCAAACAAACAAGAAATAAAAGGGATGAAAACAGACCGTATTTATCCTGAAAGGAGAGAGTCAATATATTTCTGTTTCTTGTAAAAGTCAAAGCTCATGGATAAAACACTTCATCTGCACAGGAAAGCTTCAAAAATATTTGTATGGAAATACACAGGTCTGTGTCTGAGTATTTCCACATGCGTACACAATTACAAGTAGAAGTAGTTTCATATGACAAGATGTTAACTTCTTCTGCTTATCTTGATGAGATAATGTGGCAGGTGAAATCATAGAAAAGAAATTGGAAGAACAGACTTCTCCTTCATGGTCCTGCTACAAGGCATTTTGAAAGTAGTTGTGTTTTCCTCTTACTCTGTCTTTTCTATTTAGGTAATAAGTCCCAAGCTCTTGACAGAGATTTCTGCATAGCTGCAGAATATTCTGTGGGATCCCAAACTAGTTGAAATCCCTTGGCTTTGACATAGTAACAATAGTAGATAAACTCATTGCACTAGTTTCATAATGATCACAAGCTCATTCCTCAGGTGATGGGTTTCAGTGGGGTTCTAGAACAAGCTGTTTGGTCCAATGTCTGTGGATAAAACTTTTTCTATTTTGTTTCACAAAATGTTCAGTAGAAACAAGTAGAGGATTTTACAGAGAAATTTATCACTTAGAGCAACAGTGGGAAGCAAAATGGAGACCATCATACCAAGTTTCATATTTAATGAAACACAACTTCTATATTAACGTTATTTCTCCCATTTGTCTTAGTAAATGTAGTGATAAAGATAAAATTGGAAGCCTGAACAGATTTCTGTGCCTTGTACATTTTATTTTTTAAATTAACAAAGAACAGGATTTTTCTTAAAGTGCTTGTTGCCCCTTAACAAGAGGTTTGTAGAGTTAAACAAGATAATGTGATCAAATTAAAGTTTAAAAAAAAAAAGGAACCAAATAAAGTTAAGTGATGCAACGAGTTAAAAATAAGACAATAAGAAAAATTCTTCTGTGCCTGGATCGTCCTGATCTTCCTGGATCTCTGTGTCCCTATTGATATAAAGGTGGGAAATCCTCAATCATTCTCAGGTAGCATCCTGAAGATCAGAAGTAGCTGGTGAAAAGCACTGTAAAAGAGCTGTTCAATACTTTCAGTAGCAGACTGTTTAAAAACAAGGCCCAAATGCCTAACCTGGTAACTCAACAAACTATTTGTTTTTCAGATGCACTGAAAATGCACCATAACCTTTCACAAGAGTTAGCAGACATCATAGTTTGAAAAATAATCTTAAGCTTAGGTGAAGGTAACTTCGTCTGTATAGTCATTACACTAATCAGGTTTAACTTACTATCTGTAAATCAGACAGTATCCAAGCAGTTTGTGTTTGCATCATCTCTTTGCGTGGATTTTCCCTCTGAGAAAATCCCCATATTTTACATAATATTTAAGACAGCTTCAGCTTACAGTTTTGTGATTTGGGCAGGTGCTCAGAAATCTAAGAATGCCAGAATTCCTCTAAAAGAAATGTATGTTCACAGACAAAGCCAGTGACTACATTTTCAGAAGAAAACAGAAGGAATACTGAAGGAAATTGTCCCACATGTTGTCTTTAACACCAGACCTCTCTCACGTCACCTCTCTACTGTTATAGGGCAAACCTAAAGGTTATCATTACTCCACCTAACAGCCTGACACATTATTCCTTCTTTTTTGCCACTACTACCTTATGTGGTTGAGAAAATTCCTACTTGCCACACATAATTCATTGCATATACCACTTCTGTGCTATCTATCAAGGTACATTTGTTTCATTCACAACTTGAGATAGCATAGGGTACAAGTCTGTCTGCTTGTCTGATAAGGAAGACCATGGCAGAGTTGAGAGATGCTTCTGTCTGCAGAGCCCCTGGATCAGTGTAAGGTGGGATCTAGCCAGGCCTCTGGCATCTAACCAGGACACTGGGCGTGTGCCACTGTCCAAAGGGGAGAGATTTTTCTGGTTTTTTTGCATTTTACATGATGATATGGAGCATTGCTTCCCACCAAAATGCTGCTCCAGTTAGTTTCATTTTGCAAAGGTTATTCTGCACGAGAACTCCCCTGCAAGGTGTGCCTTACTTGGGTGGCTTTGAGCACACAGAGCTCAAGCACAAGAAAGGTATAATTTATATACTTCTGGTTTACAACATGCTTTCTTTGAGATGCTTACTTATATGATCTGTTGAATTTCATTAGATACAAGTGCTCTAAGCAGATGTCACCTGCTGCCCAACAAGCTCAGGCCAAAAGTTAGCCTAATTGATACACAAATCTCCAGGTCTGAGCAACACAGTGAATTTTCTATTGACCTCAGAAATTCAGAGATCCTAAATGTACAATTAGGCATTGGAAAACATCAGGCACAAGCAATTAAATGTAGGCTAGGTGAGCAAGCTATTAAGGCAAATTTAGACAGGCCAAAGTTTCCTGTACTTACAAAAAGTGAACATGGTAATTGTCGATGCTATTGACGGAATTAAACTGAGACAATATGCTGTTTGAAGTAATTTGCTGCTAGTTGTACTGATACTTCACTGTCACTGCATTAACAGATAAATGACTCATCACTTATGCTATGAGCAACTGGCTTTTCAAACTACTCTTTCAGGTGGGCAGAAGGCCAACTGCTTTGATAGGCATGCGGTAGTCTCTGACTCCTAGATCAGCATACCACTCTAGGAGCCTATAGCTGAAATGTGATGAGCACAATCTGCTTTAAATTAGTCCTGATTACAGATAACTTTCCATTAAATTTTAATATACAGCTCAGAGAAGGTTGCTTTTCTACAGCACCTTGTTTGGTACAGCAGTCTTTCAGTGAGATCAAACTACCTATTGAGGCAAAGATTAAAATGAAGAATGGGGCACAGCTGTACCTTTCACCTCTGACGAAAAGTGGGACCTTTCCTACTTCAAAGCTCTACTAGATTGCATGTTCTCGTGATTTGGTCCTGTTGGCAAGGCCTGGTGCTTGCAACAGCATAGGCCACTGTAAATGCCAAGGCTGGAAGCTGATAACAGCACTGGAGCTGTTGAATGGTTGCCAAAAAAAAACGTGTCTCTACAACTATTGCACTGTCGTGCACCTGTTACAAGGTTTAGAACTGACTAGAAAAACTGTCCGTTGCTTTTACTGTCATATTACTCAGACTAAGTAACAGCTTTTTCTAAAGCTCTTACATTGTTTTCAAGGGTCTACTCAAGGAGTAACTTCTAGTCAGGATGAGTAACAGCACTACAGTTTGGGGGCTTTTTCTCAGCAGTATTCATGGGTTTAGGAGTTTCTTCTCTTAAAATTATGTGCACGCTTTGAGCCAGTTTTAGTGCAACTTGACTGTTGGGGTATTAAAAAATTCAAAATTAATGCCATGAAAATTCTCCACTAACATCTTGACTACCTAAGAATCCTGTTCGTTATAAGACAAAAATTTTGTAGAAGAATATTCTCTAAGAGTGTTTGAAAATTTCATCTTTAGAGAGCCTTGCCACATATGTTTTGTGAGTTACTTTATTCAACTGCTCCTTTTAGCAGTTTTGACAGACATATGATAAAATTTATTCTTCTGCTCAGAATGCAAAATAAGTCCCAGTTTGCAGACTGGCTTTTTCTCACTCCTATGAGATTTTTCTCTTAATGATTGGTGTTACAGTACTATACCATAGCTTTCATGTGTATCTATGATCTGTAATATGGAAGGTTTCAGACCAATTATAATTATGTTTTCATTCTTCTTCAACAGAAATTGCACCTGTGCTCTACTATTAGAATGTGCTTCATATTTTCCTTCTCTCTCAAAAATTGTCTCCTGGACAGCTCTCTATAGTTCCACATAAGACACTACCACTGTGTCTTAGTTCGAGGGAGAACTAAGATATCTATGTTGGTCAAGAAATAATCCCTCTCCTTTAAATTTAGAAAACAGAACTTTAATTAGGAAAAATATATATAAAGAAAAGGATACCAGTTCTCAACCACAATACACACACCTATATGTATATATCCAGAAAATAACCTAACAACAACAGTTTGTAATAAACCTCTCTACCCCCAAAACGACAAGGCAAAACAGTCAAAAAGTCTTTTTGGCTACCCCCCAAAAAGGGGGAAATGCAATTATATCTACAGACAGCAGGTGGTGATGTCGCACCTGGCTGGCTGGGATCTCTCTCAGGGCGATGGCGGACAGTTCCCATGTTGGGTCCCATGAGAAATGGGAAAGCAAAGCAGCAATAATCCTGTCTCCGCAGGGGCAGAAAACTGGGCTTTCTCCTACTTCTTTTCCTCACAGCAATCTTTGTGGAGTTTATGATCGCTCATGGATGATAACAGTCGAGTTGGAGAAGGGAAAAGGGAACACAATCCAGTATCCAGTGATGCCGGGGTAGGAGTGTGTGGCCTCCATCCTGCTCACTCTGTCGAAAGCTGAGCTCCCGACCTGCACAGAAAGCCAGAAACACCAACCCCTTCCCCTCCCCTTGAGCCATCTGCCATCCCCCTCCCAGGCTGAGGAGAGATCAGAACAAAAGGCTGGCTAAGGCAGATAACATCAGGATATGTACATCCTTTGTGCCTTTTGTTAACCATCTTTACTGACACTAAGGCGTTGGCTCCAAGCTTTTTGGAAGGAATTCCAAACTGAGGTTTGAAACTCTAACACACTGTAAATGTCTTTGTATTTAAAAGCACCCACAAAAGGAAAATATGTAAGTTGCAATAGGGAGGGCAGTTGTTTTGTTGCTGAACTACAAGCAGAGCTACAGAACTTCCTAAGCCCTTCCAAACAGCCCTTTAGCAGATGATTTATTTCACAAAACTTAATTGATTTGTGGAAAAAAAACCTGTGCTACACATTTTTCACTTAATTAATCCCATCCAAAGGATGCTGTAAATGGACCTGATCTTGACTTAACTGCAGGAAATCAGATTTAAGAAGCAATATTGACAAAACACTTAATAAGCAAAATAGAGATTAGAAAACTGCAGCACTTAGGTTGACAGACTCAAATTAGTGTCTAGTTTTAGCAGGGAAGCTTCAAGTGCAAAAATGCAAAATTTCCAGTCAGAATTGGTATGAAAGCATACCCTTTCATTATTATATAACTCTTCTCTGTGCTGAAGACATTTACAATAGTAAAACATTCTAACCCATTCAGAATACCAAGGCCCTTCAGTGATTTTTGTATACATTGTTGTTAAATGATAGGTTATATACAGAGGCTTTTACATTTCTGTTTTGATCTTCACAGATACTGCCTGAAATAACTCATAACAAAGTGAATTCAGCTGGAGAAATTCTGTAAAACAATGCGACTGAGGCACAAAGACCAAACACAGTACACAGATATCTATGCCCCGTCTGTAGCTGACTAACTGTCCTTGAGTTGAGACTATTTGGTTGAGCCTCTAAGAATTGCAGCAGTACAAATGGACAAGACCAGCAGCTGTGCTACCTTTTCTCTCTATTTGTTTCAGGAATAAACATGACATTCAGGAAGTTATTTGCTGTCCAGATGCCTTACTGTGTCCAAAGTCAGGATGAAAGTTATGTTTATCGGTGATACAGAGAGCCAATTTTACTTTACTGCTAGATGAAGTAAAAAAACAACAAGGAAGAATTTTCACTGGTATGATCTCAATCTCTTCTGCCTCATTCTGACTCTTGAGTTTCAAAACTCACAAATCATAGTCAGAGCTTCTAGGGTATTTTCCTTTTGAAGTGCCTCATTTAAATTCTCATAATTTTTTAATAAATCATCAATCTAGGCAGTGAGCCAAGAAATGATTACCAGGCAATGCTGCAGTTCTGCCCAAGACCCCAAACACAACTCCAGTAGGTCACTAGACTATAGTGGTAGAGACATGGCACTGAGAAATGGCTGCAGACAGGATCTGCTGCTCCAGAGGAGGAAAGGACACTGTAACTTGGTGAAGGGTATGTAAAATTCACAGGACATGACTAAGCCACAGCCCATGATGCAGATTTCCAGGAGGTGTTAATAGCACCTCATGTTTTCTACCTAGGTATACTTCTCATTATACTCCTGTGGGAAAATTGCTCTAAATGAACAAATTGTGTTTCCTTTTTTTGCCACATACACTACCTGTATAGCACACCATTCCGTAGATAAATCTGAGGCTTAGATTAACGATGTAATGTATTGAGGTATTTTTCAAACTATATTTAAACATTTAATCCTCTAGTCAGTCCACCTCAGGTCACATTTGATCTTCCCCACACTCAACATGGAGTTGCCAAATACGGCAGTGTTGCATCATGTCTTTCTCCAGTTTTCTGTCTTTCTGTCTCTGTTCATACTGCCTTCTTGCCTTCTTTCTATTTAGATCTTTTCCAGAGACCCAGTTTATTTGTGATCTCACACAGTAATGAGCTGTCTTCACCTCCCACATGTTTAAGATGAAGAAAGTGAAAAGAAAAATGGTAACATTTTCTAAGAGAGTGTTAGAATATTCTACCTTGTCTGCATTTGTTTCCTAAATAATTCAGAGACGTTTGGTTTGGTTTTGCTTTGGTTTTGTTTTTGTGGGTTTTTTAATACAGTAGTAACTTAAAAAAGCATAATTAATAATAATAGAATTGCTATGTATTTCAGAATAGTCTAAAAAATTGTCAGTTCTATACACATTCTTTTATATCCTTGGAATATATAAAGGAATTCTTATCATGAAACTCCTTGCCTTGGAGAGTTTATAGTATAAGGCTTATGAATGGTTTTTTCCTGTTACTTCTTTATCAAGATGTATGAAATCCATGCCAGCCTACAAAGGGTTTTCTGGGAAATAGGGTACACTGAGCTGGCTGAAGCACTGGGAACTTCCTCATGTAAGTCCATAAAGAGCCTGAGAACCTCTGGGCATTCAAAGCCTGCAAATCAGAATAAATCTCCTCAGTGAACGGGAGCATAACTTGTCTCTTTCCAGACAAGGTTAAAGGACCTGATAGGAATATTACTATCAGTAAATAAACCAAAGGCTGGTATGAGCATATACTTCCAGTACATTGTGCACATCTTTGCAACTTTATTTCATTGGTTCATCAGTATCAAAGCATCACTCTGCTTTCCTACCTGCTGGGGATGGCATGAGACCTTTGGAGCCAGTTGCTTCTGCTGACAGTAAGGAGGACCATTAATATGCATTAATCTCCTATTGCAGGACTGCAAAGGCAAAGCACCAAAGTCATAAAACTTGTAGCGGATAATTCTGTAACTTACTTGGAAAGTCCTTTCTCCTATGGCAAGAACACAATGATCTATTCTGGGAGACAACTGTTTCCCCAAAGTGTTCTCATTTGCCTAATGCATTCGCTGAAAGATAGGACATTATCTACCTATGCATAAACTGCAGGAACAGCGTAATTTCTCCAATTTGCATTATTCATTCAGAAGGCAAAAGCCTTTTTTTGTCAAAAGGAAGCTTGTTGAGCTGACTTGTTTTGTCTATTATTAATAAATAACTGAAACATCATTTTAGTCATCTAAGCATGGAGCTTTATTTGAAAGCCCTATTTAAAAGCCAGAGCCAAATGAATAACCAAACGTTCATCTTGGTAAAAAAGAATACAGTAAATTCTACAGAAAGACAAGTTTGTGACATGTCTTTTCCTGCAGAAAGGGAAGGAAAAGAAGAAGAAAGGAAGGAAGAAAACAAAGTTCTGATAGTTTAGGGTACTGTATCACTACTTTTGAAATCATCCTTTGTGAAAGCAGACAAGCATAAATGGCAGACAGGAGAAGACCAGGATCAAGCCAGGACAGAATCATAGAATGGTTTAGGTAGGAAGAGACCTTAAAGATCATCTAGTTTCACCACCCCTCCCATGGGCAAGGATGCCATTCATTAGATCAAATTGCTCAGGGCCCCATCCAACCTGGCCATTAACACTTCCAGGGAAGGGGCTCCCATATCTTCCCTGGCAGCCTCTTTCAGTGCTTCATCACCTTCTGATAAAGAATTTCTTCTTAATATGTGATCTAAACACTCCTTATTTCAAACTATTCCCCCTTGTTCTGTCACTATCTGCCTATATAAAAAGTCCTGCTCCCTTCTTTTTATAAACTCCCTTAAGGTACTGAAAGGCTGTAATGAGGTCTCCCCAAAGTCTTCTCTTCACCAGGCTGAATAACCCTGAGTCATTCAGCCTGTCTTGATAGAAGAGGTGCTCCAGCCTTTTGATCATCTTTAGGGCTTTCTTCTGGGCTTGCTCCAACAGGTCCATGTCTCTCTTTTGCTGAAGACCTCAGAGCTGGACACAGCACTCTAGGTGAGGTCTCATAAAAGCAGAGTAGAAGGGCAGAATAACCTCTCTTGACTTTCTGGACACACTGCTTTTGCTGCACAAATCTCCAGGTCTGAACCATGCAGTGAATTTTCTATTGGCCTCAGGATGCAGCCCAGGATGTGGTTGGCTTTATGGGTTGTAAGCAGACACTCTTGGATCATGTCCAATTTTTCATCCACAAGAACTGCCAAGTTCTTCTCCACAGAGCTGCTCTCAATGGCTTCTTCTCCCAGTCTGTACACCTTTTGGATGGCTTTGACCCAAGTGCAGCACTTTGCACTTGGACTCGTTGAACTTCACAAGGTACCTGTGGGCCCACTTCTCAAGGTTGTCCAGGTCCCTCTGGATGGTATCCTGTCTTTCACATGTGTCAGCTTTGTGCCATCTGCAAACCTGCTGAGGGTGCACTCAATCTCACTGCCAATGTCAATGACAAAGATATTAAAGACAGAGACCTGAGGGACACCACTACTCACTGGTCTCCCTGGGACACAGAGCCATTGACCACAACTATGTTGCTGCATCAATCCCGCAAATTCCTTACCTGCTGAACAGTCCATCCATCAAATCCATGTCTCTCCAGTTTGGAGATAAGGATGCCATGTGGCACTGTATCAAAGGCCTTACACAAGCGTACGTAGATGTTATCTCTTGTGTAGTCAGTCATCTCTTGTTGACTGTTGCAGTCACTGTATCATAGCAGGTCACTGGATTGGTCAAGTGAAGCCGTACTGGCTGCCTTGGGTCACCCTCTTGTCTTTTATGTGCCTTAACATACCTTCTAGAAGAATCTTCTCCATGATCTCCCCAGGCACAGATTTAAGGCTCACTGGCCTGTAGTTCCCCAGATCTTTCTTTCTTCCCTTTTAAAATTTGGGAAAGAGGTTCCCCTTTTTCCAGTCACTGGGGACCTTGCCTGACTGCCATGACTTTTCAAATATNATGGAGAGTGACCTGGCAACAACATCAGCCAATTCCCTCAGGACCTTGTGATGCATCTCATCCAATCCAATAAATTTGCAGCTACCTCACAGCATCAGAGCCAGGCTATGGGTTGTAGGACAGGTTCTCAAGTGTTCATTGTTACATCCCTTCATGCTGGACTCCTGAAGCAGCTGGATGCCCAGCATCAATACATTTGTTGTGGTTTAAGAACAATACTGTTGTTCCCCTCCCTTCACCCAGTTCTGTCAGGGATAAAAAAGTCAGGGATTATGGGCTGAGATATGAACGATTTACTGGAAACAGCAATGACATAAAAATACAACCAGTAACAGCAACAATACAATTAACATAAGGATACTAAAAGAGGGTGATTCATATGAACATTGACCAACCCAGCATGATGCAACCCCAAGACAAGGAACAAAATGGGGGACAGACCCTCTGTGCCCACATTATTCTTGCTGACCATAAGGCACACCCCTCTTCTCAAAAGTGAAAATCCTGTACTTATGCTGACCCTCCCCCTCCAGCCCCTCTGCCTCCAGCAATGATGTGGATATCAAAAAATTAACTCTGTCCTGGCAAAAAAACAGGACAATACCTCCTAAGAATGTGACATTTGGCACTGGTAGATTTTAACATCTGAAGTATTAGTTCCACATTTTGGAGAAACATAAATTTAGTGACCCTCATCCTGTCACAGAAACTCACTGCATAGAAGCAAAATGCTTTTGGTTTTGTTGTGCTATACCCTAACATCATTTTACTATTCTGCTTTAGTTCATAGTTGAAAGTGTAGGAAGAAATATTCAAAAATACAAAGTGCAACTCTTTCCAATTATTTAGCTGTGGTTTTGCTGAGAGTAGGGAGAGACTGGCAAGGTTTTGTCCCTTCATTTTTACCCATTCATGTAGTACAAACTTCTCAAAGTACAGGAAGGACAGGACTTTTTCTGTCTGCAGTGACACTGATTTGTGCTACTTTGAAGAGTGTAGCTTAAATTTGTCTCTCTGTCAGTTTCCCTTCAGTAGTGTTGAAAGAATTTTTGTAAAAGTGTTTGATATTTAAGGAGTATTATTTCATATTGAAATAATATTGAGCTATGTGCAGTATGTATAATTATTATTTGATACTTAAAAATGGAAGTTTAGGATAAACTGTGTTGGACAAGAATTTTGTTCATAATGTGTTTTTCTTCTGTATTTTCCAGTCTGGTGTACATATGCGTTCTTGTAGTTATGGTTGTAGTGGTATGTTGCAGTGACATAATGCCTGTTAACAAGTTGCTGTGTCAGTTTTGCATGACACACATGACAGTAAAGGACTGGAATAGATGAACAGTCTGCCTGAGCCTACTTGCACAAGCTTTGCAGTGGGAAGTCCCTTCTGCTTGGTGCTGATGTCACAATGATGTAGCATGGTTTTGACTGTAGCTGTGAATATTTATATGATATCATATATTTATACTTTAGAAAGTGCTGAACTATGGGGATTGTTGACTACTAGGATTACAGATGACTACACTTGATTTCTTTGGAAAATCTGCAAAATCTGCTAAGAGCCACAGCAAAATATGTGATGCATTCACAGAAATTCTGTAGAGTACGGCCAATTCAAGCAATGGCTTAAACAAACAAAACTCAGCTCAAGTGCAAAAATCCAGGATTTACACACCAGCTCTAAAAACTAAGTATAGACACTTCCCTCGAGGTGATGTTTGATACTTAATGCTTTTATATGAGATACTTAAAATAGTGGATTTTGTATTATTTCCAAAACACACACATTTTTCCATTAATTGAGTGGAAATAATTTACTAAAAAGTAGTTTGCTATAAGAAAACAACAGAAAAGGGGGAATGGCTACAGTACAATCATGTTGCAATCTATATATTCTGACACACATAGTGGATGGCAACTGTAGTGGCAGGTCAAGCTCTAAGGTGCACATCGGCCATTCCTTCTTAGAGAAGAATGGGTAAGATAAACATGGGTATGTCAGAAATCATTCTCACAACAAAGTACAGGTAAGCTTTTCCATCCCAGCAGAGGAAACACCTAGGCGGGGTCAGTTGCTGTCGCATTGTGAAGTTTCTCACCAGAGCAAGTTTACCAGATGGAAGCCTCTCTAGTCACCACAGACAAGCCACCATAGAATAATCTTTCTAACCCCTTTTTTGGTTTTCTTCTCATGGTTTAGGGTTTGGGGATTTTTAGTTGGTTTCTTTGTGTTTTTGTTCTGGTTTGGTATTTTACAGCAGGGTAGACTTCTTCAGTGTCCTCATCCCAAAAATCCACACATACCCTTCATATTTTAGACAGAGCTCTCCTCATCTGTATGAATCTTGAGTATTAGTTCTGCATGTTGATTTTTTTTAGTACACCTACCTAGTACCAGACAGGTTAGCTACACCTACTACCTATAATGAATAAGACCTGAAAACTGAGTCCTGGTTGAAGAGGAACAAAATGCTGGCCATGACCCACACGCTCTTCTCCCAAATACTGTGTGTCATTTGAGTGTTGCTGATCTTTTTCTCCTCTTTCTAGTTCATTAGCCTTGGTGTCTCCTTCTGTCTTCCTGACTTGACTGATGTCTTTCCCTTCATCCTGGAGCCTGCTTTGTATGTCAGCTTTGTAGCTGCTTGACCTTCAGCCTTACTTCTGACCACAGCTCCTGCACAAGTTGTTGGAAAGGTGCAAATTTCTCCACTTCCTTATGAGGTCTCACCCTGACTTATCTAGTGGCTTCTGGAGATCTCTTGTCCTAGCATGCCCTCTGTCATTGTCAAACCTGCCCATATTGAAATAAATATTTCCCTGCAACAGGAGGCAGGTAATGCTGTTACATTTGCAATGCTGAAAATGAAATGCTGAAAATGCTGTAGTGGCTCTTTCGCTTGCTCCTTTTTCTCGTGTAAACTTTCATCTCAGCATAGCTAAAGAAGTCAACTCCTAGAGCATCAGACACAATCTAATTTTTGGCAACCCAGGGAATTGTATGAACAAACAGGGGTTTTTAACACACCTCCATACTCAAGACAGAATGGAAGCTGAGATACCTTTAATCACCGTGAAAGCCCTAAAATGATAGTAGTAACAGGCTCCTTATTGCTGCAGCAGTTACTCTTTACTCTTCTACTCTTTCACACGTTTTTGATAGGAAAGAGAGAGAAAAGAAGGTAGATAAGGATGGCAATTCTGGCACAAACTAAGCAACCAGGCTTTCACTCAGCTATGAGCACACCTTTTGTAGGGTCTTTAGAACAAAACTAGCTTCCAAAAAGTTTCTGAAGGCAATCTTGCACCTCTAATCATTGATCCTCCCATTTTGCCTCCTTTCTGCCCTCCCTCACTTAGTTGCATAAATCCTTGTCCATTAAGCAACGGATTCTTAAAGTAGTGATTACAGTGAAATATGGTGAAAATACCTATTGCAGTATTTTGTTACAGTGGGTGGAACAGATCAGGGCCCTAAGAATTTGGTCTTCAGTGAGTACACAAATCTCTCTTCTAAAGCACGTAGTAAGTCCATGTCAGAACAACTTCTGTGATCAGAAGTGCATTTACCCAGCATGAGGAAGATTTTCTTGACTAATGATATAAACAACTAAGGCCAGGATTAGGATGACTTTTTTCTTAATTGGAACAGATAAAAGTTAGTGGTCTTGTAAAAGCTCAAATTATTTTGTCAGATGGAAGGCTCATAAACCCAAAGAAGTCCTATGATTTATTAAGAGTCAACCTAAGGCAATTTAGTGAGAATTGAGAATGAGTAAAGAATGGACTGAGGGCTGAAAATTGAAAGTCTTCCTTTCCTAGGCATCTTGTGTAATGCAAGTATGTACATGAAGCGGAAGAAAATACTCACACTGCTAGCAGTCTGATACATCAGTGATGTGTCATTGTTTGTTGACATCCCCAGAGGAACAACTTTGCCAACTTGGGTGTGTCAGCAGTAAGGAAATAAAACTTCGATACGCTGTTCTGGTTATTGTAAATAGAGATCTTCACTATCAGAAGTCAGTCTCCCAAATACCTGTCATTTAAATCAGTACCTCCTTTTCTTCCATAAACCTGATCTTTTTCTTTTTTTCGTCACTCTTTGTTGTGATTTCTTTGAACATTGCAGTGGGCAGATATTTCTGGGAACTCTTTTGGATAATGGTTTAACCAGCATTTTCCTGCATATGGGCTACCTCAGAATTGGCCTCTTGAAGTTTCAAAGGACAGGGAAAAGAAAAGGTATACATGGAGGAGGTAGAAAGGAAGTAGACAGGTTTGAGAAAAGGAAAAGACACCGAAATAATTTTTTTGAAATTAACTACACCTGTAGCCTTAGTCAGTCCCTGGTGGCTTATTCTCCCAGTAACACAAATATATATCTTTTTGTTTTATTGAGTCTAGGTAATTACATATACCCACTTCACAGTCTGTTCAATGTATTCCCAAACATTTCTCTTCAGAGGGAACTTTCCACGTTTCAGTGGTTCATAACTTTAACATTTTCACTCTGGTTTCCTTCAAAGCCTCATCATTAATCCTTTAGCACAGAGTCCATGCAAACTTCTTAAGCAAAGTAACTGGAAAAAAAATCAATTTGTCTAAAACTGCTTTTTCACTCTTATGCTCCAGAGAAACTTCTACAGATGACACTACATTATAAATTTAATAATTAACTAGTCATTTTAGTATATGAGCTTGTTTTGGTTGTCATGTTAATTACCAAATAGTGATAAATTAGAAAAAAATTGGGTTTATCAGCATTTCACATTTCAACAATCGCTATCAGCACTGTAGTTTTATACTACAAAATTAATAACTGGAGTTATATAATGTGACACAAAAATTATCCCAAAATTCAGGTAAACTGTGTTCTATGCATTTTTATTGTATTTTTATTATATTGATTTCCCAAATATATTTAGGCATTTGCAAATCCAAACATCATTTTAAGAGTCTCTCAGATTTATTAAAAGAATAGTTGAAGTATTGATCCAAGAAACAAACCACAGAATCAATTTGTCAGAATTGATAACTCAGATGTTAACTTGCAGGGAAACAGCAGACCACTTAAAATAATAAATTAGTTATTTAATTGCAATTAACCATTAAAAATGCTAATTTCTAATATTAAACAAATTATGGTTCTTCTCTTTCTTTACATTTTCATGTCCATTATCTTGTCTCTAAATACTGCCTCAAAAGTGACTTTTAAAATGTAAAAATCATCCATTCTATTTTTAGAGGCTAAAAGGTATCCAAGCAATTAGGTCAATGTGTTTGTATGTGCTAAAACAAGTTAATCTTTAGAAAGTGAAGCTGTTTCTTATCCCCTGGCCAAACATTCCCTTCCCCAACTCAAAAAGTAAAAAAACCATTAAGTAAGAAAAAAATATGTAAGTAGGCATTCTTTAACTGATAAAATAGGACTCTGCTATAAAAGGATAAAAGGGGCTCTATTATAAATAAAAGGCACTAATACTGTTATATTGATGTCATATGGCTTTCCCCATAGACTACTTTCAGCCTTCCTTTCATTAAATTATTATCAATATATTTTTTTTTTTTACAATTGTGCTGTGGAACTGTGCCTTTTTATTTACAGTAAAGACTGTTTTCTTAATCATGTTGTTAAAAATAGCTTCATGAATGGACAGGAGCACAGAATATAACAGTGTAGTCTGGGTTAGGGTCATCAAGAGATTATCTTCAGATTATCTGGATTATGTGATTACCTCTGTGAAATGTAGGTGTGTTACAAATTAAAAATTAATCAGGTTTTACAAAAACTATTATTAAGTCAAGATAACAACTGTTGGCCTACATGTATTTATGCCATGGTGGATTTTAGTGTGGATTTTGTTATTAATAAAAAGATTCATGACAAGATTAGAAAAACTCAAATACTTAAAAGATTTTGCATTGACTATAGTGAGCAGTCTTGGTGTAGGGATTTTGCTGTTGTTACCCTTTTCACTCCCAAATGAATTTCAAATATGTCTTTATCTTGACCATTTTTCCCTCCTCCAACATTCTTCCAACACTTTTAACAAAACTAGCTTCATTTTCTCTTGGCAAGTTGGGGATATGATTCTCCCTGGAGTAAAGTGCAGAAAATGGCTCATACATTCCCCCAGCTATGTGAAATTCATTATAAATAGGTCAAAACTGTAGTGAAGAGAAAGAGCTTCTTTGGAGTTCCTCTCATGAAACAAAACACCACTTCCATAAAATCTCATGCTCCAACCAGAGGAAGTGAGTCTGTTCCAAAGGATTCTCCAAGAAAGTCTGGCACGTGAAATAACTCTACTCACCGGTAGCCAACTGCAAAACCCACTGATCCCTATGCATTGCTTGGAAAGAAATTACAATACAAAACTGTGGTGAAGACACAGTCCTGCACTGTGGACGTGTCTTAAAATTTATACACAGACACTTTGAAATCCTTTCTGCACCTATCATGTAACAGAAGTTACCTTTTTAATGAGGGACTAGGAAAGAAGTCAAAACATATATTCAAAACTAAGTATAAAATTTCCTTGCACTGTTCACTAGGAACACAATCCATGTTACAACAGCATTGCTAATATCACTTCTTTGAAAAGTACCTGTACAGGAAAATGTTAGCACAGAGATGGCTGGTGCTGCTCTGAATGCACACTGTGGGACCCCACCCCACTGGAGGAACCAAATGAAAATACTGACTTAGAAACGAAGGGTTAATTTTAGTTCAGTCAAATTTACAATACAAAAGATGTGAAATCAATGGAACCACTCAGAAAAGAATGATCAATTATGTGAAAAAATACATGACAATAATATTTCTATTCTTAATCATTAAATATTCCATGTGAAAGGAACTGTATTTTTCCTGCCTAAATAATCCCATAATCTGTATGTTAGCAAGATTAATACAGTAGCACAGTGATGAATCATGATGGAAACAGTTTGAAAGCTTTTCTGGACATGCTTAAAAACTACTTGCTATTTGTAACTTACATATGTGTGATTCAGGATTTCCTTATTTGTAATGCAATCTAATTACTATTTACATATCTACCATTGAAAATTCTCTCTCTATTATTTATTTGATTTGTATGCTACCTATGTTTTTGGCAAAATGACTTTCACATCCTCAGATGTGATCTTTAGGAAGTACTTTGTCAAAGATGTCAACTGTCAGAGCAACCTCAGAAGTTCTGAGAGAGACTGGATGGGTCACCAGTGGTTCAGGATGGATTTGCTCCTGTATAAAAGTCTGTTAATAGTGGTCATGAAATTCTGAATTATTTGTCCATTATGCCCAGGCCTGAAAACCGGTGTTTTTTGACTCATAGCCTTGCAAAAAGCAGGTTGCAACTTTCTAGCTATTTAAGTGTTAAAGTCTTCTGCAGATTTTAATGAGTTAAGAGCCTTCAATCTGCAGTGCACACTAACAGCTGTTAGACACTCCTACGAAATTTAAGAATGCCAGCACATTAATGGATATATGCAGACTATTTCACGCTTGCCTCTGTGCATAAAAGGTTTAATGATCTGGCCTTTACTGCCATATTATTTATGTTTCAGCTTTTACAGGAAAGAAAGAGAGATAGTTGTATATTTAAGACATGATAATAATGGGAAATAGAACATCATTGTTATATAAAAATTCTGTTATCTCTTACTTAGTTGACTTCATGATTAGAGTTTTTATTAAAAGGAAAAATATTGGTAGGCTATCCCTGTGATACTTTAGTTGCTGCAGTGGATAGGATTCCTGATACCATTTCATGGCACCAGCATACATGTCCACAGGATTTATTACTCAGCTCATGTCTGCTCTTTTATGGATTTCATCCAGGAGATGTTTGAACACCGAGCTCTTGAAATGTCTCCCTTGTGGTGATTCAGCTGCACTGAGCTGCATCAGCAAATAGCATTGACACGAAGGCAACAACTGTTACATTCCGGCATAGTTTGATTTAGAGCAGAATTTTTTTAGATGTATTCCACTGTAACCCTTTTCTACCCATTACTTAATGCAAGCAAGGTCTAAAAATCAGTTTAATGGAGTTAACAAAATTTTGGTATTCCTCTGAAATTTTATTTTACAAATACAGTCAAATAGCAGCACAGTTATGATTCATCACGTGAAGAAAAAATCCAAATGCATAGTATTTTTTTCAAGTCATGCTTAAGGAAAATGGATTCAGAAATCTTAATTATCGAAATATTTTTAAAGATACTTCAAACATGTAGAATCAAAGATAACTTCTAGAATGTGAGGTATAGAACCTCTACACAACTAGCATCTACATTTGCATATTCTGTTTCAATGATGAACTGTGGATATCAACATTCGGTAAGCCTGCTGGATACATGAAAGTACTTTTGAGTGAAAATTTTAGTGTGAAGTCATTGAAACATCATTAAGGCTCTAAGATTTACACTAGTACATCAACATATAGTGAATATAAAGCAAGTTAAAGGAAGAGCTCAGTATACTGCTAGTTCACTAATCAGTTACTGGCCTCTTACTAGAAACAGCACACAAATCCCATTAAATTGCTCTTTATCTAAGTGGGGAAAGAATGTACATCAGCTGTCTTCACTGAAGGACAAATGGCATACAAGTGGTAAGACTCTTACTGCTCTCAGTGATGAAGGCAAAGAAAGAAAACATAAACACAAATAGCATCTGCCAGGTGCTGTATTGTCATTGGTAAATGACAGACAACATTGGAACAAGAAAAGACAATGGCTAAAACCTGGTGACATAAGAATGAAGCATCCCCAGTTTTGTGTTTATAAAGTGCAAGTGACAGATCTGATGGATTAAAGCAAGTTTTATCATGATACAAATTTCCAAAACACTGTATGCATATCAAGGCAACATTACATTGTGCATGTCAATAATAATTCATTCATGGATTCTGTTCTGGGAAATTATTAGCTGTGCTGAACTACAAAACGGGTGTGCAGGAGGTGGGGCATTACTTGGAAATTATCTCAGACTATGTCCTAAAGGTTAAATAATGAAGCAGACCCTGTTTATGGCTTATTTTAGAGAAGTTACTATCATTACATTGTCCCTGAGAAAAGCACAGCAATAACAAAAGCAATGTCTCAAATATTGGGGGAGGGGGGGGAAAGTAGTTTTCTACAAACAAGTCCACCCCCCTCCCCCCAAAAAACCCCAACCAAAACAACAACAACAAAAACCCCACAAACAATGCAAGACAATTATTTTTTATGAAAAGGTCTTACTACTAAGATGGCTAATCATTTCCTAGGCTGCATTAGAAGTATTGCCAGAAGGTCAAGGAAGGTGATCCTCCTCCTCTCCTCAGCACCAGTGCAGCTGCAATCTGGACTGCTGTGTCCAGTTCTGGGTAGTGCATTGCAAGAGGGATGCAGGTAGCCCAGAGAAGGGGCAGGAACATCTTGAGGGGAGAAGAGATGCTCAAAGGAAATGTCATCAATATATAAATACCCGAAGGGAGGGCACATAGACAACATATCCAGGCTATTTCCAGTGGTGAACAGTCACAGGACCAGAACCAGAACCACAGATGATTCCTCCTGAATGTAAGAAACCACTTTTTTCTTACTGTGAGAATGACTGAGCACTGACATAGGTTACCCAGAAAAGTAAATGGAACCTCCACCCTTGGAGATCCTCAAAAAACATCTGGACATGATCCTGAGAAACAAGGAGGCCCTACTTGAGGAAGGGGGCTGGACCAGATGACTTCCAGAAGTGCCTTCCAACCCCAACCATTATGTGTATGCAACACATTATGATTTCAAACATATCTCCAAATGAAAATAAAGATATTTCTGAAGTTCATGTGGAATCATATTTTGTTATGTATTCAGAAATAAGATTTTTCTCACCTAGAACCGCCATATGCTTCTTCTCTTGACAGTAGATTATCTGTTCATCAGTTCTAAAATTCAGCATACCAAAGGAATGAATGAAACATAACCTGGTTTATTGTATTTAAACACATTTTCTGTCTTGTAACAATTTTTTTTCTAATTTGCAAGTTGGGGGGGAGGGAGTTATTATTTTTCAGAAGGGATCCAGCACAAAGCTACAAACATGTCAGTCTTCAAGAATTATGTCTATAAAGAAAATAATTAGCATAGCATTTAAAGAAAGAAAAAGGAACACTTCTCCAACTAGGCAGTAATATAAATCTTTTGAGAAAAGACTTCAATAACTATTTCACTTTTAATTGTTAGTGAATTGAAGATATTTGATGACTATAAATGGCATTTGAAGATGGCAGGCAGAAAGCATGTTCACCTCCTTCTGCAGAGAGAGAAACAAATAGATTAACTAATAAGCAATATTTCCTATGGAATAAGCTTGCTGGCTGCTGAGCTCTGCTACTAACTGCTGTCTAGGGAAATGATTTCCAAACTGAAACCACTGATGATCCATGTGGTTATGATAACTGGTCACAGACATACAGAGAGCAATATAAGCCAGTGAAAAGCAAAATGTGGCATTTAAAAATCTAATGCTGAACTGTGCAAAAAAACCCCACAAAAAAACAACCACCAAACCAAACCAACCAACCAAAACATTTTTACAATTTCCAAAGAAATCTGATGTCCCTTTTTGACAAAAAAGATCCACATATAAGCTAAATTCCTAATCTGGATATGATAAAGGAGAGGATACTTAAAAGAATTTCTCCATGGAGAACACCTTGGAATTGAAAGCTACCTGTTAATAACTTGGAGAAGAGAAATAGAATTTCACAGCCAGAAAAGATTTCAAACTAGAAATCTTAGCATATAAGTTGTTCTGTGCTTATATTAATTTTTTAACTGAAAAAAATTCCAGAATCCTAGAATTTTCTAAAATGTTGTGGCTGTTTGTTTTTCCTTTCAACAACCAAAACTAGAAAATAGCACTGGAAGAAGATCAAAGAAGCCTTTCACTATAGGTCAATGAAAGAGAGCCACAAACTTTGCATAAAAATAGATTAATCTTATAGACTTTGTAAATGAAAACATTATCTAATAACACAGAGCTGCCAGGATTGAAACATCCAGGCAGCTGCCCCCTTATGGGGCACGTTGCTTTCCTTAGCTCACACATCTCCGAGGGAAGTGTGCCCAGTGCAGAATGAAATACCACTCTGAGAGCCTTCATGTGTCTTCCTGGAAGTAACTTTTCCAATGCCCAGGCTCTCACAGGCTTTGGAAAGGCATGTGGGAGAGAACCACAGCTGCTATGACCTCCTCACTCGTCCACCTTTGAGATGGAGGTGAGAGCCAGAAATATTCCCTGTCCAAAGAATAAAAAAAGGGAATGAAAAGACATTGTGTAGCCTCCACCTCTTCTTTTGTGTCTATAGTAAGATCAGAAACAATTTGGTCACAAACAGTGAAATTATAGTATTTTCAAACTAAAACAGTGAGTGCAAGAAGGACTGTGCAATAAATGCCTTCAGTAATCTCTGGGATGATTCCAGCCAGCAGTCAGAATGCCTCTGGGGATCATGATGAAACACGTGTCAAATCAAGAGCTCTGCTGCCATTCAACCAAACCTAGTGCCTCATATATTGTAAATTAACTTAGCTTGGTTAATGTCTGTTAAGATGTATGAGGTTTTATAAGGTTCATCTCTGATATTTCATAACAGTATATTTGGTCCAGGAAAGGTCAGCTAATGTATTTCCAAACATGTTTCCTTAGCAAGAATGTTTACAGCTTGTACTGGAAAGTGTTCCAGGGATGCTTGTCCTTTGACAAATTTCCAATATCCCAATAATCGTAAGTCAAGTAAATTACTCATTCTTTCTTTTGTAAGGTTAGGGAGAGGGAATAATTTTTTCTCCTACGCTTAACATGTTCAGAATTCTGTTCTTTTCTGGGGGGGTTTAATCAGCTCTAAATTCATGTTTTCAACAGGCATTTTTATTGGGTAGAAAAAAGAATGATAATTTTTAAACCACAGTGATGGTGCCTTGCTCAACAGATGCTATTAGGCTTATCGCAGGTGGTTGCCACAGCAGTACTGCAATGACACAGGGTACCTTTGTAATTATTTTTCTATGTTAAACATAAGCATTTTACTACATAATTGGCCTCATGATTATATTTAAGTTGTTATTCCCAGATATAAATATTGACACCCTTGAGAATTTCAGCTCTTTGGCCTTTTGGTTTACACTGGGCAATGAGTAAATTTCTAGTATCACATAAAATGTGGGAATGCTGCCAATGCCCATGATGAAGCCAGAGTTACTTAGGGACTAGATTTTAATTTCAAATTTACTACACAACCTTCCTCACTATCTAGACACAAATCCAACTTGAATATTGCAATATATTTTAAGACGTAATTGTGAAACACAATTTTTTCTTTATGTTTGCAAGCATGACAAAAAAGAAAAACAATTTAAAGAGGAGAGAGCAGCAACTTAACCTTGTTTGTAATACCGAGATATTTGGTAATACAATTCTTACCCTTCATGAAATCTACATTTTTCATGTCATCATTTTGGCTTTCAGTACTAAGTTACTTACAAACATGATTTGCTGGGATGTAAGCAATTGATTTCTCTATTTTTATGTCATCATGGCTGAGTACTTTGGGATCATGTATCCTAATGGATCAGTAATTTTATGTCTTCCTAATACAGCATAATGTAGAAGGGGGCATACAAATCACCTGTGTCAAAGCTAGCACAAACCTAGCTGACCTGTCTACAGATGGAATATAGTGGGGTCTTTTTTAATTCACTAGATGAAGACTTATTGCCATTTTTTAACAGAATTGTGAGAAAGAAGTAAAACTATTGTGTTATTTGAGAAAAATGTCAGAAAAAAAATCAGAAAAAAATATCAGAACATTTTGAGGCACTAACAGGTGTGTCCCTGTGTATCTCTGGTATCCAAACAGTGACCCTTTTTTAAAATATTTGGTATTCACTCTAGAACCTGGAGACAGCGCATTCTCTGTGTGTGGGATTTAGAGTTATTACAAAAACCAATAATACCTTCTGCAGTTTCTAGGACACCCTTTCCCACAAACCTTCTAGCTGAAGACCTTCTTTAAAGAGTTAGTAGTATTGCACAGAATGCATGTTCAGCATCCCATACCTGTCACCACGACTCCTTTACCCTGCCAGCTGTACTGCTGGTGCCAACAAATTCTCACCCAACCAGGTTCACCAGGCAGGCAGGCAGGACTCTGCATCAGGATTGCATTCAGGTCTGCCCTAACTCCCCAGCACACCAGTCCCAGGAGTACCCAGACTCCTTCTTCAGGACCAAGACAGCTTCACCAGGCACACTCCCAACTTCACCGTTTGGAAAGTCATGCTTTCACAGAATCAAAGACTGGTTTGGGTTGGAAGAGACCTTTAAAGGTCATCTAGTCCAACCCCCCTGCAATGAGGAGGGATATCTTCAACTTGACTTAATTAAGGCATAATATTTTTTTGTTGCTGCTTTTAGCAAATCCATTATCTTGAATAATTCTACAAATGGGCATTAAAAGAGCCAGCCTTTCAAAATGTCATGGAAGATCTCAATTTCCTATACAGCTTTCAATTAAGTCAAGATGGAATTGAAAAGTTTAGTAAACTCAAAAATTTTTTAATTAGTAATTGTCATATATCATAATTCTGAATGAAATGCTTGAATCATCACAAACAAGTAATTGAAAACATGGGAAAATCCTACCCTAAAACTTTAGCCCAACAAACAAATAAAATTGCTGAATATTGATAGTCTTGCTGTTGAAATCTGTTGAAACAAAACTCCCTTTAGGTTATAATTCATAAAAAATTAAAACAAGGAGCAACAAATTAAGTTACACAACACTTTAATGTATGAAAGAACTAGGTAAATTAGAAGGAAGATGAGAAAGCTGACAATCCTTCTTTTCTTACTTTTCCCTGAGTCCTTTTTATTTTCAGCTGCACTGCTTTCTAATCTTTGATACCTATGTGACATCTACACTAACTCTAGTTCTCTCCTACAAAATTTTTTCATCTTTTTCTAGTTGGCCAAACTCTATGCTTTCAAAATATTTTCTTTCTTTTTCCTCCAGCACAGCTATCTTGGAGATAGCCCACATACAAACCTTCATAATTGGTTTATGTAGTCACCAGCACTGCTGCTGAAAAGAGAAAAAGGGTCTTTAACCACTTTCTTTTGCTGCTGTTGCCTGCACTCACTGTCAAGACAGAAGTAAGAGGATTGCCCCTGTGTCTATACACCACTCTGTAAATTTTGTCATCCCCAAATAATAAATATTTTACTGGTAGGCCCTTACATGCTTTCTGCTGCTTCTGTTATTGTCCCCTTTCCACTCACAGCAAAGAAGTTGGAAAAAAATATAGTCATAGTGGCAATAGATTACACTTTCCATGCAGCTCGTTCAGCTCCTTCAGATGGCCTCCAAAGATTTCTTTGAAGAATTCTTGCTGTTTCCAGGTGGACAAACAGTAACTTCATGAAACAGGAATCAAACAGGTTTTGGCATTCTATTGTAAACACTTAATTGGCCAATGAAGAACAACAGGAAAATTTCAGAAAATGTTCATAAAGAATTTTCTGTTAAAGACAGTACATGAAAAGATGATGAATTTTTTCATTACATCTGCAACTGCCACCAGCCTTAGTTTGCATGTTGATGGCCTATTTTACACATCTTTCCTATTCATTTATTTAACATACCAGCTTTTAACCTTTCTGACCTTCAGCCTGCCCCGTGAAATTATATCCATAAAATATATATTCAATTTGTTTCAGTTTAAACACATTATAATCAATCCACTTTTACATTTATTCCAGAGCATTTATATTTCAAATTCCACTTAAAATATACTAGGCATCCTATGACTAATCTCAGAGAAATATCTGGTGTATATTGCTTCAGGCAATAACAACTTTAGTTGCTACTGCTAAATTTATCTTCAGTTGTGAATCAAAACCTTTAGGAAAACAGCCTATTCCTTTGTAGTGATCCAAAACAGAAACTAAGTTGAGATGTATCTCAACAGCTAACACTGAACACCATCTTGCCTGAAGTTAGTTGAAAAAATATTTTTTTTAGCTGAAAAGAAGTGGAACAAATTCTCACAAGCATGACTCAAGTATAAAAAAAATCAAGATGTAATATCTCTTGAGTGAGTTCCTTCAGACACAAAATTCATAAACTTCATTAGGAAGAACACTCTTTGGCTAGGCAAAATAGCAGTGATATTTTTATACTCTTGTAGACCAGGAAATAGTTAAGTTAGTAAATCTGCACATACTCGAAGTCAATGGAAAATTTTGTCTATGAAATTAATTCAACTTGTCAATGAAACCAATTAAGTAATCTGTGTTATTTCTGTCTAACCAGCAACCCCAATTAATCATGTGTTTCTCACAGTTAGTGATAACACCTTTGCAAATTTCTCATCTTACTTTGTTCTCATGTTTGTAATGCTTTCAGAACATGTAAACTGTATATTGTTGAACAAATCCTGCTTTATTTTACTGGAGCAATTAATTGTATATGAATATATTCCTTCCTTCCTTCTTCCCACCCAACCACCTTGCTCTTCTTATTGCCTTAAAAACTTTAAAACAGTGTAATAATGCAAATACTCAAATTTACACCTTGTTAATCTTATTTATGGCAGCAGTTTTCCATCTAATTTCTCATTTTTCTTTGTAGTTTTCTCATCTCAGTTATTTCTTTTCTAAGTAGCAGAGTAACTGCTAGTACTCTGACAAATCTACCATCAGCTACTAGATGATGAAGAATCACAATTTTTGTTTTTCCCTTATTTTGGGAATCAAGAAAACAGTAATATTAACATCCAAATATGGTCCATGACTATCTAAATTGATGTCTTACTTATACATATTGGACAGTAACATGTCTTCCACCTGTTGTTTTCAAAATTGCAAACTCATGCAAATACCAAAACACCTTTACATTAATTTCTAGGTTTTATTCAGTCCTAACTTTACTCTTACTTATAAGTGGAAGACAAAAAATTGAAACAGCTACAGGACACATTATCCCCATCTGAAGAGCACGCCAAGTTGTTTCCTATTCCTCTGTTCAACAAACCAAAAATTCAGGTAAGTCATTCTTTGTAAGCTGAAGGGCAAATTTGCATGGGAACTTCACAGCTTCCCTTATTACTAAGAAAACTTCTCCTGCATTCAGATGACTTACCTCCACTCCTTGATCCTGTCAAGGAAAATCAGGTTCTTAAAAGGCAAATGATTAGGATAACATGATAGTGAAAATAACTGCTCCTAAAAACAAACAAACAAACAAAAACAAAAAAAACCTCTGCAGTCACATGGACAGAATTGCAGCCTCAATTGAATGTATGTCTGTATAATGCACCATCATTGATTAAGCTGGCTTCAAATAAACCTAAAAATTGTTTAGCACAGAACTTTGGCTTTCTCAGTCAAACTTATCATCCTGAGAAAACAGGTAAATTAGCTCATGGCTTGCTATCTTCCACCATGGCTAGGCTGTGTTTAATACCCAGGTAACTCACCAGACCAAAAGACTGCAGTGCCTGTATATGAACAAAATTAATTTTTCAATAACTTGTTTCCTTCATGTGCTGTTGATAGAACATCAGCAGCACCTGAAATGGACCACCAGGGTAGAACCTTCCTTTGTAAGGAAGATGTCTTTCACAGATGTTGTTAGGTGGGCATGGAAAGCATAACTATTTAAAAGCACTCTGCTGGAGACTATCATTAGAGCAAAACTGATACATAACATACAGTTTTATTGCCTTTGTTTAAGCATAGAAGCCTATTGCATCCAGTCTGAAAGTGCATTTCATTGGGGTCTAGCTAACTGAAAAAGCATTGTCGCTTGTAATTTTACATTTTATTAAAACAAAGAAATCTTAAGAAAGCTGTCAGGAAGTTGGTACTCTGCATTTTCCTTAAACATGGTTAATGTCAAGCAAAGGTAACATTTATCTTTCATTCTTCCATTCCTTGGTCTCTAGCCAGTGGAAGGATACACTAGGCCTGTATCATTTTAATTGTGACAGCCACCAAAAAGGCTGTTTTACAATTGAAGATTGTGAAGTACAACAGCAGTGTGACCACACTGGCTTCTCTGTCCCTTTCAGTAGGTATAAATCAGTGTAACTAAATACAGTCTATAACTACATTACAATATGCTCAGAACATTACACAGTAAAATAACACTTGAGAAAAATAACAGGTATTTAATGTAACTGTAGGGATTTTAATAGTGGGAATAAGCCTTTTGAATGTGCACATATAGATCTTACAGCCCGAGGAGATCTAGACATAGTACTGAAGTATTAGAACTTGCAAGACCACCAGACAAATCACATGAAAATCATCAAATTGATGTGTTGGAATAGATGATGAACTTATTATGAGTATAAAATTCAGGGGCTCAGACAAGTTTTGTTTTCAAGTTTTCGTCTGCAACAAGGATGAGAAAAAGTAGGCTGGCACAATGCTAGAGCTGACATAACACAGGAACCTTAACGTGCTGACTTAGACAAGTGGCTGGGAAAGCAGCCCCATTATGGAAGACACTGTCAAAAGATTTTGGTCGTTGTGAAATCATGGCAGCATACAGGGTTGTGGAAGGCTTATGTGCATGCCCAAAGAAGCAGGCTGAGAGGATTGTCTGGATGAGGAGAATGGTTTTGCAGGTACTATGGTCCATCAGTGCCAGTCACTTTTCTAACATCACCTCTGAAGGGCACAGGAGCAGGCAATTCCCAAATGAAGGAAGTGAAGCAGCACAGGCAGAAGGCCAGCTTGGCTGAACAGGAATCTTTGAAACAAGACAAAAAAGGAAGGTGTGTGTCTAGTGGAAGCAAGGTCAAGTGACA
>WBMV01006103.1:0-2500 GCA_013396655.1 Campylorhamphus procurvoides
GCCATTCGCAGTTTCACTGTACCACCTATGTGTACTTAGACATGCATGGCTTAAGCTTTGAGACAAGCATATGCTACTGGCATGATCAACCAGGTAGCCGCCACCTGAGCAATTCACCGCCGTGTGGAGCATGCGCAAACGCCCAGAGGGGTCCCCCCTCAGCCGGCGCGGCGCCCTGCCAACCCTGACTGCCTCGGCTCTTTTCACCAGCTCCGACCCAGGGGAGCAGCATCGCGGACGCGACGGTGGCAGCATGGCAGAAGGCGCGCCATGCATGCGCAGCAGGGCCCCCGCTCCCCCGGAGGGGGAGGGAAGGGGCTCGCTTGCGGTGACGGCAGCCAACCCCGGCAGCCGGCTCTTCCTGCGCCGCCACGGGCAAGGAGCCGGTATCGCTGCACAGCATCGATGACGGCGTTCAACGGTCGCCGTTCCCCCCTCACCACGGCTTTTCTCTCTCTTGGCTGGCGGGAGGGGGGGGCACAAGGCTGCGGCCTGGCTGAGGCTGACCCGCCTCCCAAGACTGGGCCCAGCTTGTACGGGGAAGCGACGGACATGCTAGAGGAAGCAGCGACCCGACGAGGCGGGCGCGACCCGGCGGACTGAGGCCCCTCGTCCGGGGCGGCTTGCTCGACAGCAGGTGGCGGTGCAGTGACTGAGAGCATGGCAGCCGGGGCTTTCGTTCCCTCACTTACGGCACGGGCGGAGCACGAGCTCGCGGCCGGCACCCACGGGGCGCGACACGGACCGAGGCCGGCACCGGCACCTCATGCGTTCGAAGGACACCTGAGAGCTCGCGGGGCCACGCAGCCGTCACACAGCCCAGGACGGTAGACAAGCCTCTTCCAGCAAGGGGAGGGGCGACATCTCGCCTGCGACGGGAAGTGAATTGGAAAGGAGACCACCTTGCCTGTACACCGGCCCCCGCGAGAGCAAGAGCCGGCCCGCTGGGGGCCCTCTCTGACGCGACCCAAAAAGCCTCATCGATTGATGCAAAGGGAAGGCAGTGGCCCCGCGGCCACGCACACCTGCGTGGGACACAACGGCACACCTGGGACCACCGGCGCCGGCAGCCTCTGCGGTGACATGACGGAGGAGTGGGAGGTGCCACCGGATGCCCGGCTCTGGACACCATCGCTTCCTCTCGGGACTGGGAAAGCTCACGGAGTGGCGCCAATGGGGCAAAGAACGAGCCCCGCAGCAGCAGCAAGAAGTCTTAAACACCCTCACGTCAGCGCCTGCAGTGTTCGAAGGGTGCCACACCACCCGTGCCCAGAAAAGCCAGGGGTTGGCAAACGGGTAAGACCCAGGAGGAGTGGGGGAAAAAGAAAAAAAAGAAAAAGGCACACAATAAAGCGCGTTGTCTACTCGCATGCTGTGCTAGCCGTGGCAGCCCGGGCCCGGGCCCGCGCCCGATGGCCACAAGCCAGGCTGGTACCTGATTGGCTTCATCGCGCTTCTCCGTGTGTGTGCTAACAGCTTAGGGCCGGTGGACAAAAGGAAAAAAGGAGCTGGGAGGGGCGCCCCCCACTTCGCCTGCAACCCGGCGGCTAAGCGAGCAGAACCTTCTCAGAACCCAGCCCTCCGACACAACCACACCGGCAGGGTCAGGTCCGACCGCACAAGCCGCCCCGGTCGAATGGCTCTGGCGCTGGCCCAAGAGGAAGGGGCGAGGCGCCGCC
The DNA here is from genome assembly GCA_013396655.1 of Campylorhamphus procurvoides. Classification (NCBI taxonomy): domain Eukaryota; kingdom Metazoa; phylum Chordata; class Aves; order Passeriformes; family Dendrocolaptidae; genus Campylorhamphus; species Campylorhamphus procurvoides. The sequence goes on from WBMV01006103.1 coordinate 1,680, forward strand.
ACCTCGCCCGCCACTGCACAGATTTCTTTGCCTGGGCTCTCACTCTTTTCTCTCTCGCTTGTCGGGGTTCTCTGGTCTGCACGCGAAGCGATCGCGGATGGCTGGCGCTGCCGAATTCGGCCCGCTTGGCAGGTCCCCGGCTTCAGGCCGAGGAAGGGAGTGGAGAAGAAAAAAAGTGGCGAGGGATGAAGTGCTGCCACCTCGCCCGCAAGAGAACAGTCTCGTCACGGGGCAGCCGATGCCGCCCCAGGCAACTAGACGCTGGCGGGCAGCTCTCCGCCCCCTCGTCGGTCCCAGACGCCTCTTTGGCCTTCACTGGCCTTGCCACTCCTCCGTTGCTGGGCCTCGGCGGTGCTGGGACGAAGCCATGCGACAACTTCCCCCGCCTGCCCGCTCCACTCTGCTCGGGGTTGCCGGTGAGCTGCACGCGCAAGCCCGCCGCGCTCAGCAGTCACGGAACCCCAACGGCTCGTGGAGCCCGGGCTGCTGCCCTGTCCCGTAGGACGGACAGAGGTATCCTAGCCACAGCGCACGTCCAAGAGAGCCGATGGGACTTCACCAGGGGGGCACGCTGGAGGGCGCCGCACTTCGCCCTGACGTAACCAGAGGCAGCCAAAAACAGTGACCCCTTGGAGAGCTTCCGCGGCTGATAGAGGCGACATGTCTACCCCGACGAGCCAGAAAGTCGGCTGTCCTGCCGGAGACGGGTAGACGTGATGAGCCGTCAGAGCCGGGGAGACCCGATTGGCGAAGGGAACCGGGCGAGCGCCTGGAGCTGTCGCTGATCCCCCAGCCGTACACGCCGGGCTCCGAGAACGGCT
>WBMV01006103.1:7500-13284 GCA_013396655.1 Campylorhamphus procurvoides
TGGTCCTGGAGCTGAGTTCTTACTGATCTCCATAATGTTCCTGGAAATTTCCTTAGCCATTATCAGGACATGGAAGGCGGTGTTATCAGCCTGTCCCTTGGAAGAAAAACCCCTGAGGCTTTTAAAAGTTCCCGGTGACTCCCATCTCTTTTGGAACACAGAGAAAAGTTCCTTTAGTGGTATCTTACACCTCATAGAGTCCAAATCATCGAGGAGGATTTTCGCTAACCTCCCCCTGTTACGATGGAATAATTGCTGGAAATGCAGGTAATGTCCTCTTTTGACAACCCTCTTTTTCAACCACTTCTTAGATGCTTTTCCACGGTCCGGACCCCGAGTGGAATTTTTACAGTTCTCACGCCTAGTGGAAGATGACTCACTTATCTGGCACACAGTGCTCAGGCACTCATAACAGTCCTGGGTTGCTTTATTAATAACGGACAATGGGTCCTGTTGTCCCTCCAGCAACTTTGTGAATGCCCCCTTGTAGGTGTGAATTTTGTTGTTTGATAACCAGTCCCCAACAATTCGAAGATAATAAGCCCTCAAATGTCCCTCCCGCGATGACTCACCACCTGGCAGCTGTTCCCATTCATCCTGCTCCAGTGGCTCAGGCTCTGGCTCCTCCCTTTTGCCCTTGGCCAGTTGCTCTAGTAACCTTCTTTTGTTGCTTATCTGTTTAGCAGTTTTTGTGGGAATATGCTCTGCAATGAGCTTATTAATATTTCTTTTACCTTGAAACTGAATTATGAGTGTCCTTAGCAGCTCCTCCACCTCATCTCCGGTGGGTTCCTCTGTTTGATTTTTCTTTGGGGCGGGAAGCAGCTATCCTCTCTGCATTCCTTATTGCAGGGTGTGAAAGCCTTTTGTATTGACCCAGGCCGATTTTTGATGAAAAACTCCTCCCACATACCTCACATTCCCCGCAGGTGTTAACTCTTCAACGGCTCCCTTAAAATGGGGGCAGTGGCAGGCGATACTTCGGCACTTCTCGCTCTCCCTCCCGCACTTAGCACATTGGAATAAAATCCTCCTTTTCCCATGGGCAGATTTAAGGTGGTCCACCAGCTTGGAGACTGTGTCTATCCGGGTCCCACAGCAGGGACATGTGTAGGAATTTAGCAGGCCTGTGATTTCTTTGCAGAGCAAAGGGTGTGTGTGGCCTTGGCCAGATTCTGTGTGCTAGTAAAGATAAACAGCCTGCAGCACTGTGAGAATACGGGTGCTGTGAAGACAAGCTAGTGCCAGCAGCTCCAATAATTCCAGCTCCAATAGCGTATCTTGAAGTTGCTGCAGTTAAAAATCTCGTAGTTGGATCTTGGGATCGAGCTGGCGGTCCGCCGCGAGGTGAACCACCGCCTGTCTCAGCCCCTGCCTTTCGGCACCCCCTCGATGCTCTTAGCTGAGTGTCCCGCGGGGACCCATGCCTGCATTTGGAGGGTCAAGGAAGCCTCATCTTTTGCACCAGGGAGCCAAAGGTGGCAGGCTTTCTCCTCAGAGAAAATCCTTGTTATTCGCAATCAGAAGGTCTGTGGAAAAATTGCCACTTTTTGGCCTGAATTGAATAGAAACGAAGATTGCGGCAAGACAAAAAATTACAGGACATGGACTCACGGCAGCTTTTGGAGGACCAAGGAAGCTGCAGTGTTTGCACCTGAGAGCCAAAGACGATGGTCTCAAACATCATGGGAAAATTGCCACTTTTTGGCCTGAATTGCATACAAGGGAAGATTGCACCCAGACAAAAAGTGACAGGACTCAGACACATGGCTGCTTTCGAGGGACAAGGAAGCCACATCATTTGCACCTGAGAGCCAAAGGCAGCGGGCTTTCTCCTTGGAGAAAATAGCTGTCATTGTAGTTCAGAAGCACAGTGGGCAAATAGCCATGTGTTGGCTTAAATTGCATACAAACGAAGATTGCACCCAGACAAAAAGTGCCAAAACCTGGATGACTGGCTGCTTTCAGAGGGCAAATGAAGCCGCATCATGTACACCTGAAAGCCAAAGGCAGCGGGCTTTCTCCTTGGAGAAAATATGCATCGTTTTTGTTCAGAAGTACAATGGGCAAATTGCCACTTTTGGGCCAGAATTGAATACAAACAGAGATTGTTCTCAGAGAAAAAGGACCAGGACACAGACACGTGGCTTCATTCACAGGGCCAAGGAAGCCGCATCATTTGCACCTGAGATCCAAAGGCGGTGGGCTTTCAGCTTGGAGAAAATGGACGTTGTTCGGGTGCAGAAGCACTGTGGGAAAATTGCCACTTTTAAGCCTGAATTGAATACAAACGAGATTGTGCCCAGACAATATGTGCCAAGACACGGATGTCTGCCTGCTTCCGGAGGACCAAGGAAGCTGCATTGTTTGCACCTGAGAACCAAAGCAGCGACCTTTCTCCTTGGAGAAAATGCCGATCATTCACGTTCAGAAACAGCGTGGGAAAATTGCCACTTTTTGGCCTGAATTGCATACAAATGACGATTGCACCCAGACAAAATGTGACAGGACACGGATGCGTGGCTTCTTTCGGAGGGCCAAGGAAGCCACATCATTTGCACCTGAGAGCCAAAGGCAGCGGGCTTTCTCCTTGGAGAAAATGGCCATCGTTCTAGTTTAGAAGCACAGTGGGCAAATAGCCACATTTTGGCCTAAATTGCATACATATGATGATTACTCCCAGACAAAAAGAGCCAAGACATGGATGCCTAGCTGCTTTCAGAAGGCCAAGGAAGCCGCATCTTTTGCACCTGCGAGCCAAAAGCGGCGGGCTTTCTCCTTATAGAAAATCACCATCCTTCTTGGTCAGAAGCACCATGGGCAAATTGCCACTTTGGCACCAGACTTGAATACAAACGAAGATTACTCCCAGACATAAAGTGCCAGCACATGGACACGTGGCCGCTTTCAGAGGGCCAAGGAAGCTGCATCGTTTGCACCTGAGAGCCAAAGACAGCGGGCTTTCTCCTCAGAGTAAATGTCCGTTGTTCCTGTTTAGATGCACCATGGGCAAATTGCCACATTTTGGTCAGAATGGCATACAAGGGAAGATTGCGCTCAGATAAAAAGTGACAGGACACGGATGCATGGCTGTTTTCAGAGGACCAATGAAGCTGCATTGTTTTCACCTGAGGGCGAAAGGCGGCGGGATTTCTCCTTGGAGAAAATAGCCACCATTCACGGTCATAAGACTTTCAGGAAAATTGACGCTTTTTGGCCTGAAATGCATTCAAACGAAGATTGCACTCAGACAAATACTGCTAAGACATGGGCACATGGCTGCTTTTGGAGGGTGAAGGAAGCCGCATAATTTGCACCTGGTAGCCAAAGGTGGCAAGCTTTCTCCTTGGAGAAAATGTACCCTGCACATGCCAGCTCCCACTCGATCATCTATTCAACAGGTATAGCAACAACCTCATGCGTAGAGAAACGGAAGGATGCCGATAAAAGTAAGGGCTGAGAAGACAGTGGCACGACATCTCTTGCAAAAATCATCTCCCCGTGCTCATTTCCCTGGGCTAAATGCAGCTCCAAAAGCTTTTGGCGTTACAAGGACAGTGTGAGAGAGACAGAATCCAAAAAGAGGAAGACCAGTGAAGGAAAGTGTCTGGCAGAGGACTCATGCCACAAGATTGATTCATAAGTTCCTTGTGTTCTACCACAGGTTTCCTTGTGAGAAACATTCTTCTTATGGGACCACCCCTTCAGAAGGAGGTGCTGAGACTGAAAGCTTCCTCACATAATGATACGACAGGATGGAACACTGCATTCCCACCACAGGTAAGGCACAGTACTCTGCACATGCCAGCTCCCACTCGCTCTTCTTTTCAAGAGATACAGCATCAACCCCGTGCATAGACAAATGGAAGGAGGTCAATAACAGTTATGGCTAAGAAGAAAGGTGCAAGACGTGTTTTGCAACCAACTTCTCTCCGTGCACATTGCTCTGAGTGAAGTGCAGCTCCCAAAGCTTTTAACTTCGCAAGGACACAGTGAGAGAGACCGCATGCAATTGGAGAAAAACTTGTGAAAGAAATGACAAGGGCACTGGACTCGTGCCACGGAAGCACTTTGCCAGTTCCTTGTGCTCTCTCACGGGTTTCCTTGTGAGAAAGAGTCTCCTTAGAAGACCCCCGCTTCAGAGGGTGCTGCTGACACCGAAAGCTTGTTCGCCACATGCAACTACACTTTTGTTGGAGGTTTCGGGCTTAGGAGCAATACAAGACAATCCAATATGGATTAAATACAAAGCTCACTTTATTAAAGAGGTTTCTACAATTATAGTATTCTCTAAATGGACATGCATTAACACTATTGGTGCAGACGCACATAAACAATTACTCATTGGCTATTAGCTACAAGCTACAGTTTCTGTACTTGAGCTGTGAGTTCCCACACCTTCTGCAGGTGTCTATCTTCACAAGCACACAGGGTTTTCACCAAGGCCAAAAACTCCTTCCTCTTTCCAGAGAACCACAGAGCCAGCAGTTTCCCGCACACTTTGACACATTGTGTTCCACCGTAGATAAGGCACTGTACCCTTCCCATGCCAGCTCCCACTCGCTCTTCTTTAAAACAGGTATAGAATCATCCGCAACCATAGAGAAATGCAATGAGTTTCATAACAGTTAGGGCTGAGAGGAAAGGTTCACTACGTGTTTTGCAACAACCTTCTCTCCGTGCACATTGCTCTGAGTGAAGTGCAGCTCCCAAAGCTTTTAAATTCGCAAACAGACAGTGAGAGAGACTGCATGCATCAAGAGAAAAACGTCGAAAGGAAAGGGCAAGGGCACTGGTCACGTGCCACAGAAGCACTTTGCCAGTTCCTCGTGTCCGCACACCGGTTTCCTTGTGAGAATAATTCTTCTTAGAGAACCCCCCACTTCAGAAGGTGGTGCTGAGACCGAAAACGTGCTCGCAACATGGTACATCACTTTGGTGCATTGTGTTCCTGCTGCTGTCAAGGCACTGCACTCTTCCCATGCCAGCTCCCACTCGCTCTTCTTTGCAACAGGTATAGCATCATCCGCACGCATAGAGAAACGCAATGAGTTTGATAACAGTTAGGCCTGAGAGGAAAGCTGCACTACATGTTTTGCAGCAAGCTTCCCTCCGTGCACATTTCTCTGAGTGAAGTGCTGCTCCCAAAGCTTTTAATTTCGCAAGCACAGCGTGAGAGAGACTGCATGCATCTAGAGAAAAACTTGGAAAGGAAAGGGCAAGGGCACTGCACCCGTGCCACAGAAGCACTTTGCCAGTTCCTTGTGTTGTCCTACTGGTTTCCTTGTGAGAAAGAGTCTCCCTAGAAGACCCCCCTTCAGAGGGTGCCGCTGACACCGAAAGATTACTCGCTGCGTTTTAGGTCACTTTTTCACATTGTGTTCCCGCCACTGACGAGGCACTGTAACCTTCCCGTGCCAGCTCCCACTCGCCCTTCTATCCAGGAGGAATAGCATTGTCCACATGCATAGAGAAACTGAATGAGTTTGGTAACAGTTAGGGCTGAGAGGAAAGCTGCACGACGTCTTTTGCAACAAACTTCTCTCCGTGCACATTTCTCTGAGTGAAAGTGCAGCTCCCAAAGCTTTTACGTACGCAAGCACACCGTGAGAGGGACTGCATGCAACTAGAGAGAAATTTGTGAAGGAAAGGGCAAGGGCACGGGACTCGTGCTGCAGAAGCACGTTGCCAGTTCCTTGTGTTCTCCCCGGGGTTTCCTTGTGAGAATGAGTCTCCTTAGTACACCCCCCTCAGAGGNTACACCCCCCTCAGAGGGAGGTGCTG
>WBMV01006105.1:930-11697 GCA_013396655.1 Campylorhamphus procurvoides
GCCCCTGTTATTTCACTTCATCAGCTTTCTCTACACAAATACAGCAATTCATCCAGCAAAACAGGTTTTAGAGAAATCCAGTGACAGGGTTAAAGAATAGAAAATTGAAAAAACGGTCTGGTTGACAAACCAGCCTTCCAGCAGCCCAGGGAGCTCCAAGCCCCGTCCAACCTGGCCTGGGACACTTCCAGGGATCCAGGGGCAGCCACAGCTTCTCTGCCCACCCTGTGCCAGGGCCTGCCCACCCTCCCAGCCACCAATTCCTTCCCAATATCCCATCCAGCCCTGCCCTCTGGCACTGGGAAGCCATTCCCTTGGCCTGTCCCTCCATCCCCTGTCCCCAGTCCCTCTCCAGCTCTCCTGGAGCCCCTTTAGGCACTGGAATGGGCTCCAAGGTCTCCCTGGATCCTTCTCCTCTCCAGGTGAACCCCCCCAGCTCTGTGTGTAGGGGAGGTCCACACTCACAGAATGTTAATAAAAAGATATCTCTATGTTCAGTCCCAGAACAGAAGTTGGACCCCATTACCTCATGCGCTGTGCAGTAACAGTGGCTCTCCCTTCCTCATCTCCTCATGTACCCAGTTATTTGGTCCATGTCTGACTCGGATGAGTCACTCTCCTCCTCCTCCAAAGGAGAGTTCTGCCACTCCTGGAAGTCCCCACCACAGAGAGCTTTCTGCACAGCCCCCATGTCCTCCTGTGCCTCCAAGGCATGGGCACACTGCCAGTCCCCTTCCTCCTCCTGGGGAGGGGGAGCAGGGCCAGGCCTGTCCCCGCTGCCCTCCAGGGTCCCCAGCAGCACAGACTGCAGGTTAATGGTGAAACAGCCACTGCTGCTGCTTTGCCTGCCGGGATAGTGACAATTCCCCTCGGGAAAAGGGCTGAGCAGCTCAGTGCCGGTGTCCTGGTGTGTTCCAGGGGGTGTGCCGAGCTTCTCGGGGCCCTGTGGGGCCGGGGCGGGGCTGGCACTATCCTGGCTGTCACTGTCACTGTCCTCACCGGGGCTGTTCACCGAGTATGGCACCGGGGGCGTGTCGGGGGCACGGGGGGCTCTGCCCAGCACCTCCCTCCTCGTGTAGTCGTGGTGCCACAGGGCACTGCTGTCCTCGCTGTCCTCGTTGTCACTGTCACTGTCCCCGCCCCCGAGGGCCTGGGCTGTAAGCTCAGCGTGCAGGACCTCCACACAGTCCACTTCTTCGGGTTCAAGGATCCACGAGGAGTAGACCCACCTCCTGATCAATTCCTAAAGGGGGAAGAGGAATTAAGAACATCAGCCAAATTTGTACATGTGCACAGGAAAACCTCAACAAAAATACTCCCTATCGTGAGGTTGGTAAAGAATTCTTCCTTCTGTGCCATGTTTTTGGGTTTTTCTGCAGAGGTCAGGGCATTTAGGATTGTTCCCTCTTCTTCATTCCTGAAAATCACAGAATCCCAGACTGGTTTGGATTCGGAGGGATTTTAAAACCCACTCAGTCCCACACCCTGCCATGGGCAGGAACACCTTCCACTAGCCCAGGGTGCTCCAAGCCCCAAAATGATTTAATTCTAATTTCTGAGGCCTCTCTAAGACCAAAAGCTCATTATTAAAACACACATTAAACCTGAGGTGAGTCTTGCAACTCTCTTTCTCAGCTCTTGCAGTTACCTTTCATGGCTGATCAAATTTGATGCCCTTTAGAAATTGCCATTTGAGGACATTTTAACATCCCAAGTCCCATTTTCCCTCTGCACTTCAGAGGATTATTGAATATCCAATGCACTGAGGCAATATGTTGACAATAAATAAAAAAGTAAACCTTAGACACTGCTTGGCAAAGCCATGTTCAGCAATTTTAGGGATGTGAAGATAATCACACAGCAAGGGACAGAAACAGGGGGCAAAAAGTCCTAGAAAAAGGTGATACCAATCTGCTCTGGGTATGTTTGCAGAAAATGGAAAATATTTATGCTGAAAAACACCACAGATTTAAATGTAAAAGAAGTTGGAGGCTATAAAAACAAAACAAGGAAGCCAAGATGGATAGAAAGAGTTCTGCTTGAAATTTAGCAGCAGTTCAGAGGTAAACTGCAAATTAATAATTCTGTGTTCTTACAAGACTTGCACTTAATGCACAGGATTAGGAATTCCAGGTGGTAAACTTCCTGCCCCCAACCAAAAAGGTTGAATGTGAGAATTATTACATACCAAGGCATGTGGAAGTGATTTGTTTTGAAGAAAATAACCTCCTGCATGCATACACTTCAAGGCAGCAGCTATGATCAGGGAGACACACACAGCACCAGCCACTGCAGCTGCCTGATAACCTGGAGGGGAAAAACCAACCAAATAAATGTTGGAATATGAATGAAAATATTCCAAATAAAGGAATATGAATGGCCACATTTCATATTCCACATTCACAACAGCTGTGGAGCATCACTGAAGAATTTTGGTTAGAAGGGACCTCTAAAATTTAAAGTAAAAACAAGACCAAACCTCAAATCAGATTCAGGAACTGGAAAAGAAATTACTCCACGTATGCTAATTATTTATTTGTGTGGCTCAAGGGAGCACCAAGAGATTTGCTGCCCCAAAGTGGATGGGTTTTCATATTTCACTTATAAATCCTCCCAATGTTTATCTCTTGAAAGGTACTTTCCATCTGACACTGAGGCTCCATCTCTGCTCCCTGTGAGCAGGGACAGCACCCAGGAAGGGCTGGGGCTGTGCCAGGGCAGGCTCAGGGGGCTTCTCAGCCAAAGGCTCTTCCCCCAGAGGGTGGTGGGCACTGCCCAGGCTGCCCAGGGCAGTGGGCACAGCCCCAAGGCTGCCAGAGCTCCAGGAGCCTTTGGACACCGGGACAGGGACAGGGGGATTGTTGGGGTGTCCTGGGGTGGCACTGGGATGGTCCTTGGGGGTCCCTCCCAGCTCAGGATATTCCAGGATTCTATATCACCTATCATTTCTCAGGATTGACTTAAAAATCTCCCAAGCCCATTCCCTCAGACAAACCCTCCCAGCAGAGTCACCTGGTCGAGCTGCTGTGTCTGAAGGGACACATTTCCAGGCCGAGGGGATGGAATGTCTGTTCATGGATGCAGTGACCACCACAGACACACAGTAATTCCTATTTGGGTACAATTCTTCAAGGACAGTACTAAAAACCTCTTGAGTGGTTTTCTCCCGTGGCCTCTGCCAATGAAAGACAATGTTTTCAAGTCAGTTATTGGCCTAAAAAGAGAGCTCTGGTCACTCTCCCTGACTCTGGGGTAAAATATGTTGGCCACTGTCTTACTTTTCTATATTTCTATGTTTTCTATTGCTTCTATTCACATATTTGCTTCTGGGGACCTGCTCACCATTTTATGCTTTCTGTGTTTCTCCCCTAAAGCACAAATAAACCTCGAAGGTCTTTACCTTATGTAAAGGTTCTTTATCCTGTGATTTCAGTGTTATTTCATAATAAAGCTCTTTATATATATCAATTAAAGACAGCTGCTTTCCCTTTTCTCTGAAGTGAGAGGTTGGCATCTTTATGGTGACATTGATGCAGTTTAGACAGGGAGTCATATCAACTTCTGGTGGTCCCAAGTATGCTATTGAAAAAAAAAGAAGAGAAAAAATGATGGGAAAAAATATACACTATATATTCAGTACCAACTGTATTATTCAGGTTATGGATATGGAGCTGACTAAGTAGATTCCAAAGTATTCCTGCTGGAATTCCACAAGGCCTTGGAGCATTTAAGTCCCACAGTCAAATTATCATTTCCCACATGAGTGGATTTTAAAACCAGAAAAGAGTGGAGTGGAGGGGAGGGAAGAAGCTGAAAGGGGACAGAGGTTTTGCTTCAGCTGAAAGGCACCTTTAGCAATGAAGAATGCAGGGTGATGGACAAGCAAGGAAACCTCTTCCCCTACACCTGCTGCAGACATGGAATTTCTTTAACTCCACATTCACTACTCCAGGACATAAAACCAATGTGGTTTTTAAAAAAGTGATGTATCTTTTGTTCTTCAGAGATTTTTACTTTGTGTTTGTCTATACTTGACACGATACTACTTCCTTTAACTTTGCATATATACATATTTCAAAACCAGATTTTTCATTTCAAATCCACTTATCAGAACTCCTATTAGCCACTAATTTTAAAGAGCTTAAATCTTGTAACTGACTTATGAGACACTGTACCCAAATAGCCATTGATCCAGTTAGTTTGGAGCCTCACTGCAAAGCCAGAATATAATTTATACATCAGCTGTTAACAAAACCCACTTAAATCAGAGATGCAGACAGAGAACTTACTCTGATAAAATGGCATAAAATGCAGCTGAGAAGAATTGAACTTTTTAGTTCCTATGATGCTCTGAACCAATGCCAGATACACAGCAGACGTGTCCTGGAAATCCTCTGTCAGGTCACAGGAGAGCTGGGCAATGCCTGAGCAGTGCCTGGCAGTTGTCCAGTCTGAGTCCCTGTAAAAAGCAGCAACATTATCTGAATTCTCTGATATAAGAAAGCATGGGAGAGTGAGGGAAGCATTTACCAGTGAAAAACCAGGAAAACCTTGGCCTTAGTCATTTCAGAGAGTCCCAGGATCCCTGAGGGTGGCAAAGCCCTGCCAGCCCAGGGAGCCCACCCTGTGCCCGATGCCCACCTTGTCCCCCAGCCCAGAGCACCGAGTGCCACGGCCAGTCCTGCCTTGGGCACCTCCAGGGCTGGGCACTCCACCTTCTCCTTCCTATTTGAGTCAATAAATACTCAAATGTTTTATTTTCTATAACTTGCCTGTAGTCTTTGTAGAGGACATTATAGGTTGCTGGCACAGCTGGGTCAGTCTTTGCCTGCCAGGACAGAATGTGCTGAAAATTCTGTGATTCCATTCGTAGGTTGTAAGGGGGCTCTCCCAGAGATCCTTCTAGAAAGGAAAAAATAACACAGACAAACCAACAAACAACCCACCAATGTGATGACAAACAAGGGTGAGACTGTAACAATTCTAACAGACAAAACCCAGTTCCAGCAGCTGAATATTTGCCCCAAAATAAAGCAACCAGAGGACAGAGTTCAGCACAACAGACACAGCAATGCAGAGCACGGTGTCCCTGGGTTATATTTCTATGAAGTTCCTGCTTCAAAAAGCATGAAGTTTTAAAATGAAGCTTGGTGAGGATGTGCAAGCCATGAGATGTGTTAGGAAAAAAGCTTGAAAGATGACAAAAACTCTTACCAGGCAAGCTGCAAACAGCTGTAGCCAGAAAGCTGATGGACACTGGAAATTGAAACTGGGTATTAATGCACTTGTGTGTCTGCAGCAGGGTCTGTCAATGCTAATTCACAACATCCTGGTAGTGCCTCAGGGGAACTGTGCCTTTCCTGCACACCTCTCTCCTGCAGAGCCTGCCAAACCTTTTCCTCATGCTCCTCCAGCCTCCTTCTGCTTTCTGAATGCAAAAGATAGAAACTTCTTGTCTCATTTTAAGGCATTTTGTGGTCATTCCTCTGACTCACGAGATGCCAACTCCCACACTCAGCTGGCAAAGAAGTTACTACTTTAATTTGAAACATATTTTTTCCCATGCTTTAGACAAACTCCATGGAAAAATCTGCCAAGCTACTTCATTATCTCCTCTAAAACTCTCTTTTGTCTTGACCTGATGTGTCGACAAGATGTGCCACATTAAGAATGACTGAGTAAAAAAAAGAATTCTGGGAAATAAATTGAAACATACAACAAACATACTAAGCTGCTGAAATGAGATGCAAAGAGATCAAGCAGCAAACCTGACTTGCACATGCAGCAAATTTATATTCCCACAGCACAGGAAGCTCCTCTGATGTTTCATTTTGCCATTCAAACCACAGACATCCTCTTTCTTGTTCTGGCACTTATTCTACCTTAGTACTGAATAATAAACATCCCCTCAGACAATTGCAGCTAGAAATGAACAACTGATTTCTTGCCAGGTAGTAACAGATCACTGACTTGGAATAAACATCCAGTGGGGATGAATAACAAAGCAATATTCTGTTGTTATTATTCTTTAGCTGACCACAAGCTCAGATTTGTAACTAGCTGTGCCAGCTGCCTTGCTGCTGTATTTCCTGTTGACAGAAATCTTTCTCTAGTCTACCCCTATTTAATATTTCAATGCTTCTTCCCAATCAAAGCCAAATTCCATTCATCTGAAGTTCAAACAACCTCTGAACTTTGTTTCAACAAACTTGTTTAGCAAAGGAAGTTGAACACTTGCAAAACCGTTCCTGTTACACTGTTACACAAGAGACAGAGACAACAAAAAACCTTAGACCAAATAAGTGAGAAAATTAAAACTGGGGAAATAAAGACTGTTGGTAAACTGAATGGGGAACCTTCTTTGCCATTTTGGCCTACTTGGAGTTTCTGGTGATCCCTGGGAGTGTCCCAGGCCAGGTTGGAGCACCCTGGGCTGGTGGGAGGTGTCCCTGCCCATGGCAGGGGGTTGGGTTTTAAGGTCCCTCCCAACCCAAACCAGTGTGGGATTCTGTGATGATGTTCTTAGCCTTTTTACACAGTTAAATGATCCTAAGAAACCACCTTCTCACTACAACAACAGCTCAGCCAAACTATGTTTGTTTACCTGCTAATCCAGAAATTAAGGAGTCCTGAAAAAACTAAATAAGGACTGAAACCCAACACATCCATTTGAGAGTTTACTGGACATTCAGAGAGGCAGAACCATGGAATGATTTGGGTTGGGAGGGTCCCCAAAGCCCACCCAGTGCCACCCCTTGCCATGGGCAGGGACACCTCCCACCAGCCCAGGGTGCTCCAAGCCCCGTCCAGCCTGGCCTGGGACACTTCCAGGGATCCAGGGGCAGCCACAGCTTCTCTGCCCACCCTGTGCCAGGGCCTGCCCACCCTCCCAGCCACCCATTTCTTCCCAGTATCCCATCCAGTCCTGCCCTCTGGCAGTCTGAACACATTTCGCCTTGTCCTGTCCCTCCATCCCTTGTCCCCAGTCCCTCTCCAGCTCTCCTGGAGCCCCTTTAGACACTGGAAGGGGCTCTCAGGTCTCCCTGGATCCTTCTCTCCTCCAGGCTGGACAATCCCAATTCCCTCACCCTTTCTCATGGCAGAAGGGTTCCAGCCCTCTTCTCATGGTTTATGTATGGAATGGATATGTAGATATAAGACATGAGATTCTTGTCCTATGGATTATTCCAGGGAGAGCTCTCACATGATGAACACATGATGGTCCCTTACCTTGGTAGCTCAGGAGAATTATTAGTGGAAAATGCACTGTAACAGAAAATCCTCTGCAACAGAAAGGTCCAGGTACTTACCAAGCTGATAGAAGGGCATTGGCACATCCATCAGTGTTCCCATGGAGATTAAAAAATAACCCCCCCTGCTTGGAAAACACACCTTTTGTTTCTGGACCTACAAATACAGGAAAAACAATCACATTCAGCAACTCATCCTGGTAAATTATCCCAGTAAAGTGCTTACAGCTAAACCAGTACAGAGTTATTTTAACCTCTCCAGTGTTCAGGAGAGGTCAGTGGTACTGCAGGAGTTACTGCATTGGGGAGGGCAATGATCCCTTTAATTTTATATAATGTTAGTCCATTTCATGGCAATAAAACTTCCCTTTTTCACGTGGAAAGGGCTCTTGCCACTTCAAATAAAGACAGAAAGCACTGTTTGGTTATTTATACTGATTCTGCATTAAGATGGTATCTGAAAATTCTATGCCACTCACTGCAACTTCACAAACACAATGAAAATAAATATTGTTTGGCTTTGTTTGAAATATTACATGAACTCATCACTTGTAAAAGATGGATCCAGAAAGAGGTTAGATCAGGAACAAAAAATTATTAATTATAAGGAAATTAAGGAATTTGTATAATATTTTTAAATGCATAAGATCTGTTAAAATATTCCCTCTCTTCAATGTCATTATTCTACTCTATTTAATATCCCCATGGTATTAATATTCACAGGACCTGGTTTGGAATTAGCCGAGCAAGGGTATAAGTATTCTTAAAGAATCTTCTCCTCAGGTTTAATAAAGATAAATTGTTTTTAATTCAGAATTATTTGAAGATACAACTGAAATTATTTTCCCTGCAAAGCAAACATCTTAAAATTGAAAACCATGACAGAGCATATATTCATATATTAACATGGTATATTAAAAACCCCTTATCTGAACAGTCAATCTTCCCATGCTCAGAGTTCTGGCAGGACTGGAAGAAGGCAATGGATAAACATGGGGAACTTGCACCTGTGCAACTGATAATCTTCAGTGCACACACAAAGAGAACATTCTTTTCCTTTCCATTTGGTTCCTTTTATGAATTCATTCCAGCAAGAGAAGCATTCTAAACAACAGCTGCACCTGCAGGGCTGGAATGTCCAGGTTGTTCACAATCTTCCCAGGGGGAAAAGCCTTGAGGGCCCTGAATTCACAGAGCAAGTTACCTCCTTTATGAGTTAATCCCTGCAATTAATCCAAGCATGTTCCAAGCACTCCAGGAGCAGTGTTGTGAGATGGATTTACATACCTTGGATCCCTGCTATCCATGCTGTCAGCAATAACAACTATCCCACTTTTGGAATCTCAAGTGGCTCCTGGATGGCTCTGGATGCTGAACAACAGGAATGTCTTACAGGATTCATATTCAAAGCCAAATTGTGTGCTCAGCACCTTAAAATACAGGAGAAAATGTACTAGAACGTGTTTCTCTCTGTCTAAAGCTGAATGTCCTCTGCAGATCGATCCATGCCAGGGAAACTCCAGGGGAAATTCCACAGGGAAACTGTTTCAGTCAGATCTCTACTGAGCTTTTCCACTCCTCCTCTTCAGAGCTCCAGCCCTGCCTGCAGAGAAGCCATGGCAACAGAATGAGTGCAGCCCCCTCTCCTCCAGCTTGTGCTCACACAATTCCACTGGGAGCTGCCCAGTGCCTCCAGCACTTCCAAAGCTCAGTGTCACACTTCCACATCATCCACAGCTGGACTTCATGGAATCTCAGACTGGTTTGGGTGGGAAGGCACCTCAAAGCCCACCCAGTGCCACCCCTGCCACGGGAAGGGACACCTCCCACCAGCCCAGGGTGCTCCAAGCCCCATCCAGCCTGGCCTGGGACACTTCCAGGGATCCAGGGGCAGCCACAGCTTCTCTGCCCACCCTGTGCCAGGGCCTGCCCACCCTCCCAGCCACCAATTCCTTCCCAATATTCCATCCATCCCTGCCCTCTGGCACTGGGAAGCCATTCCCTGTGTCCTGTCCCTCCATGCCTTGTCCCCAGTCCCTCTCCAGCTCTCCTGGAGCCCCTTTAGGCACTGGAAGGGGCTCTCAGGTCTCCCTGGAGCCTTCCCTTCTCCCGGTGAGCCCCCCCAACTCTCCCAGCCCGTCCCAGGGCAGAGGGGCTCCAGCCCTGGGATAACTCAGTGGCTCCCAGGTTCAGGCTGGATCAGGTTATATTTGCTTCCAATCAAGAAAAAAAAAAAAAACAAACCAAAAGTTTTAAAGTTTTGCAACTCACTGGCTTGTATTTCAGAAAACCTCCACCTCAACTAAATAGAAAACACATCCTGTTCTTAGAAACAAGCAGATGGTGCATTTATTTACAGAAATCTACTTATGGGAATATTGAGAGGGACAGAGACTGACGGCACAGGTAAATCTCAGAACACTTGGGGTTGGAAGGGCCCTCTGGAGATGCCCCAGTGCCACCCCGTGCCCAGGCAGGGTCACCTGGAGCAGGTGGCACAGGGACACCTCCAGGGGGGTTTGCAGGGTCTCCAGAGAGGAGACTCCACGCCCTCCCTGGGCAGCTGTTCCAGGCTCTGCCACCTCCCTGGAAAGAAGTTCTGCCTCCTGCT
This sequence comes from Campylorhamphus procurvoides, assembly GCA_013396655.1. Classification (NCBI taxonomy): domain Eukaryota; kingdom Metazoa; phylum Chordata; class Aves; order Passeriformes; family Dendrocolaptidae; genus Campylorhamphus; species Campylorhamphus procurvoides. The sequence goes on from WBMV01006105.1 coordinate 10,792, forward strand.
GAGCTGGAATTTGTTGTGGTTCAGTTTATGGCCATTGCTCTTTGTCCTGTCACTGGCACTGAACAGTCTGGGACCACCCTCTGACACCTCTTGGAGATGAACACAATCACCTTTACCCCTGAAGCCACACAACCCAGGGAACCACGCTGTGGGCTGTGGTGTTATTCCCACTACCTGTTGCTGGGGGACTTTGGGTAAGTCACTTCTAAGGACATCAGAATCATTTAACCTTAATAATCCAAGGGCAGTAGCCAGGAGTCTGTTTCCCACGGGCTGCCAGAGAGATGCTGTGAGGACACAGGGCAGGGGGGACAGCAGGAGGAATTTGTGCCTGCAAAGGGTGGTCAGGCCTTGGCAGGGGCTGCCCAGGGAGGGTTGGAGTGCCCAGCCCTGGAGGTGCCCAAGGCAGGACTGGCCGTGGCACTCAGTGCTCTGGGCTGGGGGACAAGGTGGGCATCGGGCACAGGGTGGGCTCTGGGGGCTGGCAGGGCTTTGCCACCCTCAGGGATCCTGGGACTCCCTTTTCTGCCACCAGGGTCATTAATGAAAAGAACGAGCACAGACCCCCGGGCCGTGGGGGACCCACGTTCAGCACAATCACTTCACTGTGACCATCACTGATAATGTGCCCACGGAGGGACCGGCGTGGGACACGGTGACAGAGCCCTGGGGCTCCGGCGTGACAGGGGACACCGAACCAAATCACACCACACCAAACCAAACCAAACCAAATCACAGATACAACAGGCGTTGCCAGAGCCCAGCCAAGCGCTCAGGGCCTGTTCCAGAGCTCCCAAGCACCGGCCGCGGCCACCGCAGCCGGGCAAAGGGCCCAAGGCTCTCCCTCCGCTGCGGCTCCCCCTCAGCACGGCCTGAGGGGCGGGGGGCCCGGCACACACAGCACAC
>WBMV01006105.1:13212-38009 GCA_013396655.1 Campylorhamphus procurvoides
GGGGCCGTGAGGGGCTGAGGGGGCTGTGAGGGGCTGAAGAACCGTGAGGGACTGAGGGAACCGTGAGGGGCTCTGAAGGGCTGAGGGGCCGTGAGGGGGCGCTGAGGGGACTGTAAGGGACCGTGAGGGGCTGTGAGAGACCCACCGTGAGGGAGCCGGGCCGCTGCTGCCGCCGCCATGCACGTCGTGAAGCGGGGTGAGGACTCCGGTGCTCGGGGGGTCCGTGGAGGTACCGAGTGCCGGGCAGGGGGCACGGCCCTGCTCGGGGCACCCGGTGTGAGCGGCAGGGGTGGCTCCCCTGGGCTCTGCGGGTCCTTCGTGCCACCTGAACAGGAANCCAGTGATAACCATGGAGTTACACAACGATTTGGGTGGGAAGGGACCTCAAAACCCACCCATTCCCACCCCTGCCATGGGCAGGGACACCTTCCACCAGCCCAGGGTGCTCCAAGCCCCGTCCAACCTGGCCTTGGACACTTCCAGGGATCCAGGGGCAGCCACAGCTTCTCTGCCCACCCTGTGCCAGGGCCTGCCCACCCTCCCAGCCACCAATTCCTTCCCAATATCCCATCCAGCCCTGCCCTCTGGCACTGGGAAGCCATTCCCTGTGTCCTGTCCCTCCATGCCTTGTCCCCAGTTCCTCTCCAGCTCTCCTGGAGCCCCTTTAGGCACTGGAAGGGACTCTCAGGTGTCCCTGGATCCTCCCCTTCCCCAGGTGAACATTCCCAGCTCTCCCAGTCTGTCCCAGCACGGATGTTCCAGCCCCTCCGTGTCCCCCGGGCCCTGCTCAGCTCCAATCCCACCCTGGATCTCCCCAGCCCCCCTGTCCCCCCGGTGTCCCGGGAGGGCTGTGGGGCCCGTCCCGGTGTTGGATCCCACATTTCCACTCCGGTGGGATCCCGACCGGGCTGTCACCGCTCCGCGTTCTCGCGCGGGCTCACCCTTTTCCTTTTGTCCCCTCGCGGCCTCCGTCGGCGGGGCCTCGGCCCGCGCGCCTCTCGCGCGCAGGGGGGAGCGCTGCGGCGCCATCTTTGAAGCGGGCGGGGGTCCCGGCGCCGGGCGGTGGGACAGCGATTCCCAGGGGGACAGCGGGGCCGTACCGGGATGGGCGCCGCGATCAGGGTCCGCCGGCAGCGACGGGCGGCGCCGGCGGCCTGGCGAGGCGGGGATGGGGCGCGGCAGGAGGCCGAGCCCGGAGGAAAGAGGGCGGCGGCGGCCTCAGCGGGGAGAGGCGGAGCGGGGCGGGGCCCCGGAGGCGAGAGCGGGAACGGCGGGACCGTGTGGGGCTCTGAGGGGCCGTGAGGGGCTCTGAGGGGCCGTGTGNGCGGGGTGAGGACTCCGGTGCTCGGGGGGTCCGTGGAGGTACCGAGTGCCGGGCAGGGGGCACGGCCCTGCTCGGGGCACCCGGTGTGAGCGGCAGGGGTGGCTCCCCTGGGCTCTGCGGGTCCTTCGTGCCACCTGAACAGGAATCTCCCCCGGTTTGGGAGGGTCCCACGTGGGACATGGAAGGATGGGCGCCCCTCAGCTTTGGGGGTCCCTCTCATGGCACCGGGTGACAGGGAATGGTATCCCCCCGATTGTGGCATGTTCCCTTGTGACATGTGGAAGGATGAGCCCTCTTCTGTTTTGGGGGTCCCTCGTGGCACACAAGTGGTCAGGTGAGGTCCCTGCCCCTGTTTTGGTAGGTTCCCTGATGGCACAAGGAAGGATGGGATTCCCTGAGCTTCCCTCGTGGTACCTGAAGGGGAACCGTCCCCATTTTGGGAGGCTCCCTCATAGGATGTTGAAGAATGGAACCCCCTCAGCTTTGAGGGGTCCCTCTCATGGCACCCAAAGTGAGCAGAGGGTTCCCCTCTCGGCTTTGGGGGTCCCTCGTGGCACCTGGTGTGAGGGGATGGGACCCCATCAGGGTGCAGGAGCTCCCCCTGTGACATCAAGAGAGAGGGATGAGACTCCCCCTACACACACATAATTCCCCCCGACATCCCACCTCCCACATCTCCTCCCACACCCCCCATCGCAGGAGCTCGACTTGGACCCCACCCCTTTGGTCCAAGGGGGTGCTGGCCCAGGGGAGGGGTCCCCAGCCTGGGGGGACAGGGGTGACCCTCAGCTGGATCCCCCGCCCTGGGAATTGGGTTTGTGCAGTTTTATGCGGGAATTCCTTGTGGTGGAAGAGGAGCTTCCCTCCTCCTTTGGGCCCCACCTGAGCAGGCTGTCCCTGGTGATGCCCACCTAGAATTGCCCCACAGGGCGGGCTGGGAGGGAGGATACTGTCCCTAAGTGGTGCCAGCCTGGTGTGACATGGCCTGTTGTCCCCAGATGGGCGCCAGGAGCGGGTCATGTTCGACAAGATCACGTCACGCATCCAGAAGCTCTGCTATGGCCTCAACGCTGACTTCGTTGACCCTGTGAGTCCCAGCCTGCCCCTCTTCCCTGCCCCTCTTCCCTACCCCTCATCCCAGCTCGGAGCTGCCTTGACCCCAATTTCTCCTGGGGAAAAGGTGGAAACCTGCACTGGAACTTGTGGGGTGTCCTGTGCTGGGCCAGGAGTTGGACTCGATGATCCTGGGGAGTCCCTTCCTGCCCGGGATGTTTTGTGATTCCATGAACTCTTGCCAATTCCAATTTATTATTCCATTTGTTCCAATTTCTGAGGGTTTTTGCTTGTCAGGTGCAGAGACTGTAGAGGAGAAAACTTCCTTCTCCTGTGCTAGATCACCTTTACCTCAGACCGTGTTGAAGATATTGAACTTCTTGTGCTTAAAAAAAAAATTCTGTTGCTCTAATTCCTATATTTTGGATTTGGTGGGTTGCTCTTAGTGTCACCCTGCAAAGCTGGAGCAATGCCATATGGAAGTAGCTCTGGATCCTCTCCTGGTCAAACAACAGAACAGAACTCCCTGTCATTGCGACATCCCTGCTTGGTTTTCCAAGCTGTGCAGGATTTGGGGTGCACGTTGGAAGTTTCTCCTTCCAAAGCCTGTGCACAGGATGACTCCTCCATGGATCCACTGATGTCTGTGAGATTTTTGTGCAGATCTCAGACCCAGCCTGGTCATTGGGAGGCACCAGCTGAGGTTCTTCCTGTCTCCAAGTTCTCGTGATCCGTTTTCCTGTCTCAAACTGTACATGTCCAAGAGTTACCATTGGTTCTGTACCCAGAAGTCTTTGGGATGGAGAGCAGGGGAAGGACATTGGTGACTTGGTCACTGGAGTACGAAGGGTCCTGACTTGCCCTCTGTAACTTGGGAGTTGATTTCACAGAGGATTCTGAGTTGGAAGGGACCCACAAGGTTGAGTCCAACTCTTAAGTGAATGGCCCATACAGGGATCAAACCCAGAACTTTGGTGTTATTGGCCCCATGCTCTGACCAACTGAGCTCATCTCAGGCTCTATGCTGAGGGCAGGAGTGACATTCCGAGTCCTCCTGACTTCTAATGCTCCCAAATTTTTATTTATGTTTCAGTCATGTGTGAAGCTGAATTTCTCCTTTGAGAAGGGGTCTGCTGGATCTTGGATCTGCTCATGCCAGACACTTCCCAAGCCANCGTGGGACATGGAAGGATGGGCGCCCCTCAGCTTTGGGGGTCCCTCTCATGGCACCGGGTGACAGGGAATGGTATCCCCCCGATTGTGGCATGTTCCCTTGTGACATGTGGAAGGATGAGCCCTCTTCTGTTTTGGGGGTCCCTCGTGGCACACAAGTGGTCAGGTGAGGTCCCTGCCCCTGTTTTGGTAGGTTCCCTGATGGCACAAGGAAGGATGGGATTCCCTGAGCTTCCCTCGTGGTACCTGAAGGGGAACCGTCCCCATTTTGGGAGGCTCCCTCATAGGATGTTGAAGAATGGAACCCCCTCAGCTTTGAGGGGTCCCTCTCATGGCACCCAAAGTGAGCAGAGGGTTCCCCTCTCGGCTTTGGGGGTCCCTCGTGGCACCTGGTGTGAGGGGATGGGACCCCATCAGGGTGCAGGAGCTCCCCCTGTGACATCAAGAGAGAGGGATGAGACTCCCCCTACACACACATAATTCCCCCCGACATCCCACCTCCCACATCTCCTCCCACACCCCCCATCGCAGGAGCTCGACTTGGACCCCACCCCTTTGGTCCAAGGGGGTGCTGGCCCAGGGGAGGGGTCCCCAGCCTGGGGGGACAGGGGTGACCCTCAGCTGGATCCCCCGCCCTGGGAATTGGGTTTGTGCAGTTTTATGCGGGAATTCCTTGTGGTGGAAGAGGAGCTTCCCTCCTCCTTTGGGCCCCACCTGAGCAGGCTGTCCCTGGTGATGCCCACCTAGAATTGCCCCACAGGGCGGGCTGGGAGGGAGGATACTGTCCCTAAGTGGTGCCAGCCTGGTGTGACATGGCCTGTTGTCCCCAGATGGGCGCCAGGAGCGGGTCATGTTCGACAAGATCACGTCACGCATCCAGAAGCTCTGCTATGGCCTCAACGCTGACTTCGTTGACCCTGTGAGTCCCAGCCTGCCCCTCTTCCCTGCCCCTCTTCCCTACCCCTCATCCCAGCTCGGAGCTGCCTTGACCCCAATTTCTCCTGGGGAAAAGGTGGAAACCTGCACTGGAACTTGTGGGGTGTCCTGTGCTGGGCCAGGAGTTGGACTCGATGATCCTGGGGAGTCCCTTCCTGCCCGGGATGTTTTGTGATTCCATGAACTCTTGCCAATTCCAATTTATTATTCCATTTGTTCCAATTTCTGAGGGTTTTTGCTTGTCAGGTGCAGAGACTGTAGAGGAGAAAACTTCCTTCTCCTGTGCTAGATCACCTTTACCTCAGACCGTGTTGAAGATATTGAACTTCTTGTGCTTAAAAAAAAATTCTGTTGCTCTAATTCCTATATTTTGGATTTGGTGGGTTGCTCTTAGTGTCACCCTGCAAAGCTGGAGCAATGCCATATGGAAGTAGCTCTGGATCCTCTCCTGGTCAAACAACAGAACAGAACTCCCTGTCATTGCGACATCCCTGCTTGGTTTTCCAAGCTGTGCAGGATTTGGGGTGCACGTTGGAAGTTTCTCCTTCCAAAGCCTGTGCACAGGATGACTCCTCCATGGATCCACTGATGTCTGTGAGATTTTTGTGCAGATCTCAGACCCAGCCTGGTCATTGGGAGGCACCAGCTGAGGTTCTTCCTGTCTCCAAGTTCTCGTGATCCGTTTTCCTGTCTCAAACTGTACATGTCCAAGAGTTACCATTGGTTCTGTACCCAGAAGTCTTTGGGATGGAGAGCAGGGGAAGGACATTGGTGACTTGGTCACTGGAGTACGAAGGGTCCTGACTTGCCCTCTGTAACTTGGGAGTTGATTTCACAGAGGATTCTGAGTTGGAAGGGACCCACAAGGTTGAGTCCAACTCTTAAGTGAATGGCCCATACAGGGATCAAACCCAGAACTTTGGTGTTATTGGCCCCATGCTCTGACCAACTGAGCTCATCTCAGGCTCTATGCTGAGGGCAGGAGTGACATTCCGAGTCCTCCTGACTTCTAATGCTCCCAAATTTTTATTTATGTTTCAGTCATGTGTGAAGCTGAATTTCTCCTTTGAGAAGGGGTCTGCTGGATCTTGGATCTGCTCATGCCAGACACTTCCCAAGCCAATACTAACCCTTCCAACCTCTTGCACTAACATTCTCATGAAGTTGTAAATATCATGACTGGTGCAAAAGGTAACAGTGCAAAAAGCTTCAGTAGAAACTGCTGTGACCAGGAAAATTCTGGCCTGGTCAATCCTATTACCTGCAAACTATCCTTATCCAGGATCCCAGACTGGTTTGGGTTGGGAGGGACCTCAAAGCCCATCCAGTCCCACCCCCTGTCATGGGCAAGGACACCTCCCACCAGCCCAGGGTGCTCCAAGTTCTGTCCAACCTGGCCTGGGACACTTCCAGGGATCCAGGGGCAGCCACAGCTTCTCTGCCCAACCTGTGCCAGGGCCTGCCCACCCTCCCCGCCACCAATTGCTTCCCAGTATCCCATCTAGCCCTGCCTCTGGCACTGGGAAGCCACTCCCCTTGTCCTGTCCCTCCAGGCCCTTGGAAATAGTCTTTCTCCATCTTGCTTGTCAGCTCCTCCAGGGACTGGAAGGCCACAATGAGGTCACCCCAGAGCCTTCTCCTCTCCAGGCTGGACTCCCGTAGCTGTCCCAGCCTGTTTGGTGTTGTGCTTTGCCTTTCTCATGGGGCAGAGTGAGCAGCACTCACTCTTGTGTGAGCAGGGCCCGTCCCTGGCTGCAGTGCCAGGCTGAGGCGCCCTGAGCTGTGGGTGTTGCCCTTGCAGGCACAGATCACCATGAAGGTGATCCAGGGGCTCTACAGCGGTGTCACCACGGTGGAGCTGGACACGCTGGCAGCCGAGACTGCTGCCACCCTCACCACCAAGCACCCCGACTACGCCATCCTGGCCGCCCGCATCGCCGTCTCCAACCTGCACAAGGAAACCAAGAAGGTCTTCAGTGGTGGGTGAAAGTCTCTGGCTGCTCAGGGCAGAGTTACTGACAGGGGAGGGGGAGCTCAGCGGGGTGGAAATAGGGAAATCTCTTACTTGGGACTTCCTGAGGGCCCAGGCTGGGTGAAAATGCCATGGAAGGGAAACCCACGAGTTTTGGGCATGTCAGAAGGAAAATGGAATTGCTTGGTTTGTGAAAAGCAGCTGTCTGAATGGAATGAGGAAAAATGTGATGGATTGAGATCAGGTTACGCTCACTTTCCTCCCCATTCGTTGTGTATAACAATGGGGTCTTAAGAGAACTTGTGACAAGTGCATTGTTAAGGTAAACGTGTTAGTACTGAGCAGGTAGAACAGTTCTGTGTTTGTGGGCTGGAGGGGGTTATTTCAGAGGATGGGCATTCCTGCCTCTTGCATCCCTGATCCCAGTGCCAGGGGATGCAGGCACAGCTGGGGATGGCCTTTTCACTTCCCTTTCCATTGCAGATGTGATGGAGGATCTCTACAACTACATCAACCCTCACAATGGGAAGCACTCCCCAATGATTTCCAAAGAAACTCTGGACATAGTTTTGGCCAACAAAGATGTAAGTGGCACGTTTTTTCCATTTCTAAGTTTTCAGAATTCAGTGAAATACTTCAGATAATTTATTTTTCTTATTTCTTAAGCAAGCCATGTTCGTTTTAGGCAAAGAAAGCCAATGCAGAAAACAGTGTAGGGGATGACTAGAGAGTTTAAAAGAGGGGATGGAGTTGTTTCCCTCCCATAAGAATGTTTCTGTAGTAGAATCTATTTCCTTGGATTTCCCCATTGCCATGATCAGTACAACTGGTAGAGAGAAACCACCCTCTGCTGGAGCAAAGTGAGGCAGCAACAGAGGGGACAAGAGGAGCTTTGGGTTCAGGATTCAAGTCATCCCAGATCTGTGTTCCTACAGGGAAGGACATTTGTCTTTTGGGTCTGTGTTTCTTGGTTGTCCAATTAGATTTCAGTGCCTGTTTCACCAGAGCTTTGGGGTCAGAAATGCCAGGCAGGGATGACATTGTTACACCTTAATGAGGCCCCAAGGGCTGATTGTAAATGCCTGTTTTTTGTCTGTTATTCTCTGCCAGCGCCTGAACTCTGCCATCATCTATGACAGAGACTTCTCCTACAACTACTTTGGCTTTAAGGTACGGAGCACGTTACTCAATCTGTTGGGAAGGATAGGAATGCTTGTGGGTTTGTCTGGGCTGGGGCAAGGTGGGCACTGCAGGGTGTGGGGCATCACTGGGGTTATGAAGGACAAAGAGTGGAAACCTGCACAAAGTAGCTCCCAATGGGATAAATCGTGGAGTTTTTCTTGCTGCTGAAGTGTTGTAACTGCAGGGCTCTGTTCACAGCAGATCACACTGAATGCTGTTGAATGCCATTCCTTGAGGAAATAGTTGATCCTTAATAAACCAGAAAAGGGATCTTTTCTTTCCTCATTGCTTTGTGGAGCAGGTGCTCTCAGTGTGTCATCCCACACATTTATCCTCTCATATGCTGCTGGGACATCTCCCTGCCACCAGCCCAGTGTGCTGAGCCACCCTCCTGTTTCCCTCACACCCTGCTGTGCTGGATTGGTTTGGGAAATGGCTCTGGGTTTAGGGCTCCCTGAAGGGTTGGTTGGAGTGTTTCACTCTTCCATAACTCTGGGTACTCCAGAGAGGTGCTGTGGGTTGAGGGGCAGTGTGGAACCTCGTGACTGTGCTCTGCACTCCATAACCCAGAGTCCTCAGGGCTGTAATATTCCAGTGGACTTGTGGCTTTTTAGTCATTAATCACCTAATTATGGTGCTAAGGAGAGAAGGAGCAGAATGCAGGGCTGGTGAGACCTGGGATGAGGAGTTGCTCATGTTGGGAGATAACAGGATTTTATTTTAAAATCCAAATCTGCCTGTCTGCTAAAATCCATCCTCTCTTTTTAAAGACTCTTGAACGCTCCTACTTGCTGAAAATCAACTCCAAAGGTAAGAGCTGCTCCTCGTGCTAATCACTTCTTCACATATTTGAGTTAATTAAATTAAGTTTAGCTTCTGTGCTGTCAGTGATGGTTATTGCAGGCCATTTGCTTGGGAATCCTCAGACACCAAAAGGGTCAGAGGTTAATTGGGAGAAATCTTTCCCTGTGAGGGTGGTGAGACTGACAGGACTTAAAGAATGCAATGAATTGTCTCAAAACACTGTCACTGAAGAAAATATTCATAAGATAAGCCACCATGACAGGAATTTGTGATAAGCACAGACTGGCAACAAAAGGAACCAGGCCTGGTAAGGGAGATGTGGGTAACCTACTTGAACAAAAATTCCCACCATGGAAAACTGACAGAAAGAAAAGCATTAATTGCAGACCTTAAAAAAGGTGAAGGTTTGAAATTAGTACACCAACAAAATTCCACTGTGCAAGTTGTGGGAAAGAAAGCAACTGCCTGCACCCATGCCATCCAGTTGTGGGGACAACTGAGAGTCCCTGTGAACATCCAGGACTTGGACTGTGTAAAAGTGGTACCCCAGAATCACGACTTTGGGACCCTCACCACTGAGAAGAGCAGAAGAAGCACCCAGAGGGATTCTGTTGGGATCCATGTGGTGGTGGTACCTTCATCTGCTTTAATCTGTCTCTCACTTTCTCACCCCTTCTTCTCTCTTTAGTTCTCTCCTTCTCTCTCCCCCTCACAATTACAGTTAAATAAAGTCATACTATTGACTTTGACATTTGGTCTCGTTTGCACCTTAATTTGGGCAGAGGCATCTTTTATTTATCTGGATCCTAACAGAGGCCCTGAGTCAGAGACTGGAATGGTTAATGGCTTAAACATCAAGATCACCAAGACTTGTCCACTGTATTGAACTGCAGAGAAACAGCTGCTCATCTGCTCTGCCCAGCCCACCCGTCCCTGAATAGGCCTCCTAATTTGGACTGGGAAGGACCCTGAGATAAGATAAGATAAGATAAGGGGGTGCTATTGTCCAACTCTCCCAGGTGCAGAAGGACCTCCATACCTGAAGCTACAAGCTGGATTTCCAGAGAAGGGAAGAGGATGATAAGAGGCAAATCCTATGAGGTGGGATGGTCCTAATCGGGCCAGTGTGGATCCTTGTGTGGTGACTCAGCTGTGAAAACCCCTCGGGAAGCACCTGAGACATTCACACCTAGTCAGAGGCTCTGGACACGTCCCTGACCCTCACTCACTGTGTAACTCCCCACCCAGGGGAGGTACCAGGACTTCCCACCTGAACCTGAGCATATATAGCTCAGTCAGTCTCTGAGTTTGATGGGCTGTCCCCACAGATTAAGGCATCACTGTGACAGGACTGCAGCCACCACTTCAACCAAGAGACACCAAATGTGCAACTACCACATCTCCTCGTGGGATCCAGCTGGTCTGACTGTATCTTTCTACTTCCATCCCTTCTGCCTCTTGCTTTTCTTGTACATTTTCTTAAGTGTTTATCACTATAGATAATAGCAATGCTTATATGAGAAATTACATGCACACAAGTGCCCCAGACACCAAGCCACAGCCAAGGATCTGGGAAAAGCTTCTTTCTGGAAGTCAAAAAGACTGATCAATAGGGTGCTAGTTTACACCAGACAGACAAAATACAGAGTGCCTGTTCTCTGGTGCTTTTCTATCAACCTCTGCAACTTCTTCTGTTCTATCAGCTCTTCTCCCTGGTAGGCAGGGAGAGAGACTGTAAAGGTAGAAAATGCTTCTGGAAGATTTATGATGAGATCAGAGCTTGTTTTTGCTTAGGAAGACTTTCCTGCCTAGAAGAGGCATCTTTCCCAAAGACAGTTGTAGATGTTTTCTCCTCCTGCATTCCAGGGAAGCTCCCCCTGGTATAAGAAACCCATAAGTCTTTGCAGACATGTTGAGGGTCACCACAGAGTGGGGACCAGGGATGATAAAAGCCCTGAGAAGAACAGGGGGTGTGTCTTTCCCCAGGCCCAGTATTTGAAATGCCATTAAGAATAATGTTATGTAAGTCTTGTGTTCTCGACTTTGAAAGCAAATTTGCCTACACTCCTGCCAGTGCCTGATATTTTGGGGGTACCTGCCCATTATCTTACTTCACAGAGACACAGGTAGAGCTGTCCTGGGACAGGATCTTCTCCCAGGCTGGACTTCCAGGGCACAGAGTTTCCTTGAGCGAACGATACTTTTTTCCTCTTCGACCACCTCTTCTGAAAACCTTTTCCCCTGACGTTCCACCCCCTCGCTGGAGGAAGCATTCCCACTGGAACAGGAATTTTTAATTTAATACCTTGAGGTCGCATAAAGAGCTGATACATTTTCCAAAGAGATTTCTTCTAAGTTAGTGAGAAAATAGGCATTTTGGCCAAAGGTTCACAGGAGGAGTAACGAGTGACCAAGGAGAAGCATTTCACCAAAGCACCCAGCAACCAACCCCACAGCATAGTAAAGTACAACCCATCGGTTCTGAGTTACCCACAAGAGATTAAGAAAAGAGAAAGAAAGAGATTAAGATAAGATATTAAGAGAAAAATAAATATTTACCACTGAAGAATCCTCTGCAAGTGGCTCCACATGGCAATGTCAGGCTCTGGAGAAGAGAGAAGAGGAGGAATGCCTGGGCCCTCCCAATAATCAAATAATCCAGTGGGATAAGGATCCAGGTTCACAACTTCAGCATGTCAGACCCTGGGCCCAGTGCTCACCCTGGCAGATTGCTTTTGAAAAATACATTCAAGACTCCAAAAGGTTGTCCACTGAACTCCTGCAGAGCCTACAGTGCTTTAACACCTTGAGGCAGCACAGAGAGGAGTGCTGCACACATTTTGCCTAAAGATACTTGTAATTTAGGCATCTTGGCAAAAGTTTAAGAGGGGTAACATGCCATTAGAGCATTCCACAAAGCACTGACCCAGCACATGCCAACCCACACAACTTAGCAGCATCCAACCCACTGGCTTTAAGTTACCCAAAATAGTAAGTAAGAAAAGAGATTAAGACTGAAGGGAGAAGGAGGCTATGAGAAGAGAAAGGAGTAAAGCAAATGTGAGAAAAGAGATTAAAATAAGGAAAAGGAGTAAAGGCAGAGAAGAGAGAACTGACTCCATGGCCTGCGGGCTGGTCCCTGGCACAGACTGAATCTCCTGCCAGGCCTCCAGGGGTTCATTGTTGCCAGGAGAGCAGCCACAGGGTGCAGGTGCCACAGGGTGCAGGTGCCACAGGGTGCAGCAGCCCCCACATGGTTGTTCTGGGGGGGTCAGTCCACTGTGCCAAATGTGAGGAGTTACACACACACAGGTGCCCCAGACACCAAGCCACAGGCAAGGATCTGGGAAAAGCTTGTTTCCCAGAGTCAAAACCACTGATCAATATGGTGCCAGTTTACACCAGCAGACAAAACACAGAGCACCTGTTTTCTCCTGTTCTTTGGTGCCTTTTCTCTGGGCTTTTCTCAGCATCAAGGTGCCATTCTCTGCTGTGTCTCATCATCTCTGTTCCCAGCACCAGCCCTAGGCCATGAAAACTCTCTTTCCCTGTACCAGGAATCATCCTCCCTGGCAGGCAGGGAGAGAGGGACACATAAAGCTGCTTCTGGGAAAGGCTCTTCTCCCAGGCTGAACTTCCAGGACAGTGAAGCTTCTTTGAGTAAATGCTACTTTTTCCCTCCTTAAGCAACTCTTTTGAAAACCTTTGCCTGTGACAGGTTCCCATACTTGTTTTTCTTTGCAAATGAATTGTTCTAAAATATATATATATATATTTAGAAACACCAATCATTGAGTGTCATTTCACTCTAATCCACCCCATGGGATCTGTTACCAAGAACCTGGGTTACCCTCACCTTCTGGGGCAGTTTGTAACACCCTGGCACACTGAGAGAAGCTGTGGCTGTGCCATCCCCAGAAGTGTCCCAGGCCAGGTTGGACGGGGCTCAGAGCACCCTGGGCTGGTGGAAGGTGTCCCTGCCCATGGCAGGGGTGGCACTGGGTGGCTTTAAAGTCCCTCCCAACCCACCATAACCTGTTGTCTGACTCTGCTCTGCTCCCCTGCAGTTGCTGAGCGCCCCCAGCACATGCTGATGAGGGTGTCTGTGGGGATCCACAAGGGTGACATCGACGCTGCCATCGAGACCTACAACCTGCTGTCGGAGCGCTGGTTCACACACGCCTCCCCCACGCTCTTCAACGCCGGCACCAACCGCCCCCAGCTCTCCAGGTACCCACTGCCCCTGCCCCTCAGGGCACAGCTGGCACACACGGGGGGTTAGAGCTCAGCTCTGTGCCAGGGAAAGGCCTTCACAGCCTCTGAAACCAGCAGCTGCCTTCCTCTGAGTGTGCTGTGGAGGTTTGAGCAGCTGCTGTCAAGTTCAAGCTGTATTTGGGGAAAAGTGCAGGGGTTTCTGTGAACTCCAGAGGTAATGGAAACCTTTGCATGGCTGTATTGTATTGGAAAGTTCCTGCCAGGCACGGCCTGCTGCAGGTTACAGAATGAATCCTGGTGATTGTTTTAGACAGCACGCTAAAAGCAGCAAGCATAACTAGTAGGATTTTGATATCATATAGATTGGGAAAAGCTTTATGTTTTATAAAGGTTTATATCACTGTATCAGGAAAAGGCTCTTCCCCCAGAGGGTGGTGGGCACTGCCCAGGCTGCCCAGGGCAGTGGGCACGGCCCCAAGGCTGCCAGAGCTGCAGGAGCCTTTGGACAGCGGGACAGGGACAGGGGGATTGTTGGGGTGTCCTGGGCAGGGCTGGGGTGGCACTGGATGGTCCTTATGGGTCCCTCCCAGCTCAAGGGTATTCCACGATTCTCTGATTAAAATGTTTGATAAGAGAGAGATCAGCAGTGCAAGTATTGCTTGTGATATTTTCTGAGACTACCCTTTATTCCCCTTCACACCAGTGGATTTCCTTTGTGGAGCACGCTAAAGCCTCCCTGTTTATCCTGTGATTTTGCAGCCTGGTGAAACTCTTCTGACTTCCCCTGTCCCGCTTTGTTTCCCCCAGCTGCTTCCTGCTGTGCATGAAGGACGACAGCATCGAGGGCATCTACGACACCCTGAAGCAGTGTGCCCTCATCTCCAAGTCTGCGGGGGGCATCGGCCTCGCCGTCAGCTGCATCCGTGCCACGGGCAGCTACATTGCTGGGGTGGGTGTGCAGGGCAGCCTGGCACTGCTGCTGCTGCTGCTGCTCTCTCTCATCATCTCACATCATCAGAGCTGCCTCTGCTGCCTCAGTTTAACCCAGCACTGAGTCTCACTCAGTACTCCTTCCCCTGCCCTAAGGCAGAAAGTTTGGTTTCCCTTGGTGTTCTGGCTTCCTAATAGAAACCCTTCCAAAAATAGTTTCCCTTGGTGTTCTGGCTTCCTAATAGAAACCCTTCCTAGAGGATCTTATTGCACTGTTTGAGAAGACAATCCCAATTTATTTATGTTTTAGCAGCCTAGGAATGCCCCCTGGGGCATTAGCCCTTTGCCTTCCTGTATCTCTAAGTGCCCCACACCTTCTGTGGATGTGTGTTTGGGGGTTTTTGTCACAGTGTGTGTAACCCCTGCAAGCCTTTAGGTGACATAATAGAGGAAGGAAGTTAGGAGGGACATTTTATTAACTCTGGGACCAGTAGCTGTTATATGCAGTTGTTTCTGTTTAAAAAAGAGGTGTGGGGAAGGCACTGCAAATAATGGGTTGATCAGTTTAAGAGCTCTGCAGACTGAAAGACACTCAGGAAATGCAGACCTGTCCCTTCAGGGAGTTCCATTTCAGCACTGATGCTTTTCCTGTGCCTCTGCAGACAAATGGAAACTCCAACGGGCTCGTTCCCATGCTGAGGGTCTACAACAACACTGCCCGATACGTGGATCAAGGTGGAAACAAGGTACTGGCCTTCCATTAAACAGAGTTCAGGAGGAGCCCTGGGTCACAGGGAGAGGTTCCACACCTGGGGAAGGCTGTCCCAGTAACATCAGGGAGCTGAGGCAGTGGTTGTGGGTGACACAGAACTAAGAAAGGGCGTTTTCCCCATTGTGTTTTTACTCTGGTGTTCCACTTCAGTTCCCAGCTGGTTCGGGGTGTTGTGTCACTCAGGAGCAGAGCAGGAGGTTTTCTTTCCAAGGACAGTTTGTTCTGATCTTGACTGTGTTCCATGTACCAGAGACCTGGGGCTTTTGCCATCTACCTGGAGCCCTGGCACCTGGACATCTTTGAGTTTCTGGACCTGAAGAAGAACACAGGGAAAGAAGAGCAGAGAGCCAGAGACCTTTTCTTTGCTCTTTGGATCCCTGATCTCTTCATGAAACGGGTTGAAACCAACCAGGTGAGAAGCCTGATTGGCACAGAATAGGTCTGTTGATGGAAGGACAGGGGACAGGACAGAGCTCAAGAAGGGCTGCAGAGCTGCCTTGCTTCTTGTTCCTTCTGGGAATTTCCTGAAAGAGCTGCTGCCCCTCATTTGAGAACTTGGCTGGGCAGGTAGAGAATGGAGCTGGACAACTCCAGTGGGATCCTTCTCTTCAGCCCCTGATTTATGTACTCAGACTATTAGACTAAATTTTTACTCTAGAGTTTCCTTAAAGCCTCAAAATTTTCTCAGTAAATTGTTCCTCTGTGTCTGTCTGTATTTCACACAGAATCCTGGACTGGCTTGGGTTGGGAGGGACCTTGAAACTCATCCTATCCCCCCCCCTGCCATGGGCAGGGACACCTTCCACTATTCCAGTTTGCTCCGAGCCCTTTCCAGCCTGGCCTTGGACACTTCAGGGACAGCCACAGCTTTAGTTAACAGGGTGTCTAAAGATTTCCTCTGAACACTTTTTCCTTCTTACAGGACTGGTCCTTGATGTGCCCAAATGAGTGTCCTGGCCTGGATGATGTCTGGGGAGAGGAATTTGAGAAACTGTATGAGAGGTAAGAGGAGTGAATAGACCTGTAAGTTGTGTCATCCTGTCATGGAGCTGCCCCCGTCCCATGGGATCCTGAGCAAGGCACAGCTTTGTGGGCAGGGGATTCATGATCAGATTGATAAAAGTGTGAAGATGGGGGATGTGT
The DNA here is from genome assembly GCA_013396655.1 of Campylorhamphus procurvoides. Taxonomy (NCBI): domain Eukaryota; kingdom Metazoa; phylum Chordata; class Aves; order Passeriformes; family Dendrocolaptidae; genus Campylorhamphus; species Campylorhamphus procurvoides. Next base: position 28,717 of record WBMV01006105.1, read on the forward strand.
CCTTCACTCTGTGACCTGCTCAAGGTAGAGCTGTGTATGAATGATTGTTTAAGCTTTTTAGAGGGAGATCCTGAAGTGATCCCCACCTAAAGCACTCCATGACTTTGTTTCTGTGGATGTTGTAGCAAAAGATTTGCTTCCTTTAAACAAGGGCAGTGTTGATGCCCTGCTGTGAGGGCTCCCTGTGCTCCTGCAGAGCTCAGCAGTGAGGGGTCTTGGCTGCCCAAGAAGCTGATGTGTCAGGAAGGGCTCTGTCCCTGCCCTTTGGCAGCCTGGGCTGACTGAGCACCTGTTGCAGCTACGAGCGGCAGGGCCGCGTGCGCAGGGTGGTGAAGGCCCAGCAGCTCTGGTACGCCATCATCGAGTCCCAGACGGAGACTGGCACGCCCTACATGCTCTACAAGGACGCCTGCAACAGGAAGAGCAACCAGCAGAACCTGGGCACCATCAAGTGCAGCAACCTGTGCACTGAGATCGTGGAGTACACCAGCAACGAGGAGGTGGGTGGGGAGAGGGACTCACAGTGTCTGGGGGAGCTGGCAGTGCTCCTGTGGCAGCCCTTGGGAATATTGTCCACCTGTGGCCTGGGGAAGGGAACAGGCAGCTGAGAAACTTCTGACTCGAGCACTCGGCTCTTCCACTGACTGGGGGGGTTCCCCTCCCTTCCCACTCCTATGGAGGATTCAGGATAACACAAGACACCATGAAAGGGAAACTCTGATTGCTGAGGGAGCTCTTTGTCTTGCTGGCCACTGGTGTAAGTGGCTCTTCAGCTCCTGCTTTAGTAAAACTGCCTCTCTGGTCCCAGGGACAATTCTCTGAGTTCCCTGTGTGCCCCCATGATCTCAGAGCTCTGTGGCTGTGCTGTGCCTGGCCTGCAGCACTGCTAACAAAGGTGAAGAAGGACACAGAGATGGGACAGTGCTAGTAGAGGACAAGTTGTTCCAGAGCAGCCAAGCTCTGAGGCTGTAGCTGAAAGGATCAGTTTCTGCCTCCTGTGCTGCTGGTGGTTCTTTAATTCACACACTTTGGAATTCTCATCAAATCCCGAGGGTCTGGAAGAGGTGGAATCATCTCAGTTGCCTGCACTGCACAGGAAACCTTAACTGACTTCTTTCAGTTCTCCCAGGGCTAGAAGTAAAGCTGGTGTTAAAAAATGACCAGGAAAATGCCCTGGTGTATCTAGATCTCACTGGGATCAGGTGCTGTTCTGGGAACACAAGAAAGAGTTGGGTTTTATTTATGTGGACCTTAAAGCCCCTTCCTAAAGGGGCTCCAGGGGGACTGGAGAGGAAATTGAGACAAGGCATGGAGGGATAGGACACAGGGAATGGCTTCCCAGTGCCAGAGGGCAGGGCTGGATGGGATATTGGGAAGGAATTGGTGTCTGGTAGGGTGGACAGGCCCTGGTACAGGTTGGGCAGAGAAGCTGTGGCTGCCCCTGGATCCCTGGAAGTGTCCCAGGCCAGGTTGGACGGGGCTTGGAGCACCCTGGGCTGGTGGGAGGTGTCCCTGCCTGTGGCAGGGGGTGGTTCTGGGTAGACTTTAAAGTCCCTTCCAACCCAAACCCTCCTGGGATCCTGTGTAAGGATGGGTTACAGGCAATAGGATTGACCAGGCCAGAATTTTCCTGATGACACCAATTTCTCCTAAACCTTTTTGAACTGTCGTTCCCTTTCTCACAACCCCTGAGACACCACAGGAACAAGGGGTGCCTTTTCCCAGCCCTGCAGGTTTCCCAATAGCTGTTTCCATGCAGTTGGGACCCTGAGCCCACTGTGGAACTGAGCTGTGTGATCCTGGCACAGGGTGTTGCTGCCATGCCCGAGTCCCTGTGCTGTCCCCACAGGTGGCAGTGTGTAACCTGGCCTCCATCGCCCTGAACATGTACGTGACCCCCGAGCACACCTACGACTTCAAGAAGCTGGCTGAGGTCACCAAGGTCATCGTCAGGAACCTCAACAAGATCATCGACATCAACTACTACCCCGTGCCAGAGGTGAGGGCTGGGCTGGGGCAGGGCCCAATCCTGCCCAGCACCTGGGCTGGAGCAATCCCAGAGCAGTCTGGGACACAGGGAGTCACCCAGGGGCTTCATAAACCTATTCCCAGGCACAGGACAAGAGGAAACAGCCTCAAGCTGTGCCAGGAGAGGTTTAAGTTGGACATCAGGAATAATTCCTTCCTGGAAAGGTCTGTCCAGCCCTGGCACAGCTGCCCAGGGTAGTGCTGGAGTCGCATCCCTGGAGGGGTTTAACAGCCATGGGGATGTGGCACTTGGGGACATGGGTAGCGGTGGCCTTGGCAGCACTGGGGGACCAGGTGGACTCAGTGGTCTCAGAGGCCTTTTCCAACCTCAGTAATTTTATGATTCTGTTCTATTAAATGAACCTGTTTACAGGCATTGGGTAGTTTTTCAGAACATGCTGAGTGTTCACTTGTAAATCCTGGCTCCCTTGGCCAGGTTAAAGAGTTACAACCTGTGACAGTTCTACCAAACTCAGTCTGGGCCTCCAGTTCCTGCCCCAGCAAACAGAGGGGCACTGGGGCAGACTGCAGGGTGTGTTGGTGCCACAGCCTCCAGTTCCTGCCCCAGCAAACAGAGGGGCACTGGGGCAGACTGCAGGGTGTGTTGGTGCCACAGCCTCCAGTTCCTGCCCCAGCAAACAGAGGGGCACTGGGGCAGACTGCAGGGTGTGTTGGTGCCACAGCCTCCAGTTCCTGCCCCAGCAAACAGAGGGGACCTGGGGCAGACTGCAGGGTGTGTTGGTGCCACAGAGCAGATGGCAGGCTGCAGCAGCAGGCTGTGCTCCCAGGGGCCCTTGGCAGCCCAGTTTGCCTCCTGTAGCTGTGCCCAAGGTAACTGTTCCCTGCCCACAGGCCGAGCGCTCCAACCGGCGGCACCGCCCCATCGGCATCGGCGTGCAGGGCCTGGCCGACGCCTTCATCCTCATGAGGTTCCCCTTCGAGAGCGCCGAGGCGCAGCGCCTGAACCAGCACATCTTTGAGACCATCTACTACGGGGCCCTGGAGGCCAGCTGTGAGCTGGCCCGGGAGCAGGGCCCCTACGACACCTACGAGGGCTCACCCGTCAGCAAGGGGGTGAGTGCCTGGGAAAAGCCTGGGAAGCTCCTCATGTGCCTGGGCTGGGGCAGGGAGGGAAGGGACCTGGGAGTTCTGGTTCATGGTGAGTCGGATCTGAGTCACAGTGTGCCCTGGAAGGCAGCAGGGACAGTGGTGTCCTGTGGGGCATCAGGCCCAGCCAGCATCGAGGAGAGGTTTGTCCCGCTCTGCTCTGTGCTGGGACAGCCTCACCTCGAGTGCTGGGGGCAGCTCTGGGCATCACAATAAGAAAGATCTAAAGCATTTGGAGAGTGTCCAAAGGAGGGACACGGGGATGGTGAAGGGCTTGGAGGGACCATGGAGGAGCAGCTGGGGGCACTTGGCTGGTGCAGCTGGAGCAGAGGGCACTGAGGGCAGAGCTCAGCGGGGGCTGCAGCTCCATCTCTGCTCCCTGTGAGCAGGGACAGCACCCAGGAAGGGCTGGGGCTGTGCCAGGGCAGGCTCAGGGGGCATCTCAGCCAAAGGCTCTTCCCCCAGAGGGTGGTGGGCACTGCCCAGGCTGCCCAGGGCAGTGGGCACGGCCCCAAGGCTGCCAGAGCTCCAGGAGCCTTTGGACAGCGGGACAGGGACAGGGGGATTGTTGGGGTGTCCTGGGCAGGGCTGGGGTGGCACTGGATGGTCCTTGGGGGTCCCTCCCAGTTCAGGATATTCAGTGATTCTATGGTTTGAAAAGAAAGCAAGACTCAGCCTGAGGTGGCTCTGCCCTGGAGTACAGTCAGAGCATTGTAAGGTCATAATACAGGAGCTTCACTGAGGCTGAACTGTACAGAAGAATTAATGGGAATAACAGGTCCATTTCCAATAGGATTTATAAAATGTGGAGAAAAGAGTGCCCTGTCTAATTTGGACTAAACTGTGTTCTTCAGATCCTTCAGTATGACATGTGGAACGTCACCCCCTCTGACCTTTGGGACTGGAAGGCGTTGAAGGAGAAGATTGCCAAGTGAGTAGCTCTGCACAGTTTGGAGTAGATGTGAAATGCATTCGTGGAATTCCAGGCTGGTTTGGGTTGGGAGGGACCTTAAAGCTCATCCAGTCCCACCCCTGCCATGGGCAGGGACACCTTCCACTGGACCAGTTTGCTCCAAGCCCTGGTCCAACCTGGCCTTGGACATGAATTTGGTATGTTCTGTCTTCTGAAAACTAAAGACAGGGTCCAAGTGTAAAAACAGCCCCTTGTGTTCCCACTCACCCCAGCAGATCTTCAGAGTGTTTTTTGAGTGGCTTCCTTTCGTTTTTTTCCTCCAAGACAGAGGAGCCCACCCTCACTGCTCTGCTTTAGCTGAGCTCTAATTTAATCTCAAATGCATCAGCAGTAGGATAAATAACTCCAGTGGTAAGTGAGGCACTGTCAGCCAGCTGCCAGGATGCAGCTAAACCTTGAGCATCCTGAGGACAGGAATTATTGAAGCCTGAAGTGCCTGTCATGACTTAATCCCATGTGTTTGCACTGATTTTTAAATGTGGTGACTCTGTCTCTCTCTGTGGGTGTGGGAAGGTCTCGGGCCCTCCATGGGCTGCTGGGTCAGTTCTGCCTGAGCTCTCTGGAGTTGTGCAGTGCCTGACAGGTTGTGTGCTGTGCACACTGTCATGGCCAGGCCATTTGGGAAAGCTTCTCATTTAAGGACATAGCAAAGCCTTTAGTTCTGCTCCCACTGGACCCACAATACCAGTTGAGTGGCGCTTCCCTTTTCCTGATGTGAGGGTTCACAGGTTCCCCCAGATTTCCGAGTCCTTGTGCTGTTCTTGGCTCTGCTCTCTCCTCTCTGCCCTGTTGCTCCTCTGTAACTTTCCCTGTTGTCACCAGGTACGGTGTCAGGAACAGCCTTCTCCTTTCCCCCATGCCAACTGCCTCCACTGCCCAGATCCTGGGCAACAATGAGTCCATCGAGCCCTACACCAGCAACATCTACACGCGCAGGGTCCTCTCGGGGGAGTTCCAGGTGAGGGAGGCACTGCAGGGAAGGGACTTGCCCTTGGCTGTCCTCACTGTCACTGATCAGAAAGACCAGGTGGAGGCCTCACCACTGGTGGCTCAGTTCAGCTGATTGTTTGTGTCTGTGGAGCTTTGTGTATTCCACAAGTCATCCTGGAATATGTGAAATTAGTGCAGCTTTTGACTGGGAAGAGCCTTTATGGGGCCTCGGGATGGCCTGCAGGAATAATCCCTGCTGAAGGAGGGATTAGTGATGTGATGGAAAGGACATGGGTGCTGTGGGAACAGCAACTGAGACCATGGTCCTGAGGAACAAGGGGCCATGAAGAGCTCCACAGGTGCAGAGGGGCCTGTCAGTTAGGAAAGGGCATGGAACAGCTCGAGTTCTGGAGGCTGGAGATAGCAAAGACCTCTCTGGAGACAAAGGGAGTCTCTGCCTCTCTGGGAGGTGTGTCCATCCCCTCCGACGTGTCTCAGTGATGTTCTGGAGTGCTCTCCAGGCTGCAGGATCACACCAGACATGAGTGGTCAGGCCAGAGCAGCAGGGTCTTCTCTGTGTGGGGCAAGTGGGGGCTGTGGGACAGGGACCCAGTCCCAGCAAGGAATAGTTGGCTGTGTGTGCTTCCCAAATCCTCAGCCTGCACCTGTTCTGTTCTTCTCCCTCCTGACTCCAGTCTAGGTGATTGTTTAGTAACTCAGGCTGTAGCCAGTAGGCCTGGAACAGCAAGAGGTCTCCCTTTCCCATCTTTTGGCATGTCTAGTAGAATCCCAGAATGGTGTATGTTGGGAGGGACCTTAAAGATCATATAGTTCCAACCCCTGCCATGGGCAGGGACACCTTCCACTGGACCTGGTTGCTCCAAGCCCCATCCCACTTGGCCCTGGACATTTCCAGAGGTGGAAGTGTTACCCCTGTGCCAGGTCTGTCTGACCACACACATCCCTCAGTGCTGACCCAAAAGTGAGACTCTCTCAGGGCTGTGCAGGGTCTTGTTGAACCATTTAAAAACGTTTGGCTTCTGCCCCTCACAGGTTGTGAATCCCCACTTGCTGAAGGACCTCACAGAGAGGGGCCTGTGGAACGAGGAGATGAAAAACCAGATCATCGCCCACAACGGCTCCATCCAGGTGTGAGGGGGAGCAGGACAGGGATTCCTGCCAGGCAGGCTCTGCTCAGTTTGGATTCCCACTTACAGAGATTATAAAGGGGTGATTTCATAGCAGGGAGTGTCATAGAATCCTGGAATATCTGAGTTGGAAGGGACCGACAAGGATCATCTGGTCCAACATTCGTGCCATTGGTGGTTACACCCCACTGGAAAACTCTTTCTGTTCCTTTTAGAACATCCCTGAGATTCCAGATGACCTGAAGCAGCTCTATAAGACAGTGTGGGAGATCTCCCAAAAAACCATTCTGAAGATGGCTGCAGACAGAGGGGCTTTCATCGACCAGAGCCAGTCCCTCAACATCCACATCGCCGAGCCCAACTACGGGAAGCTCACCAGCATGCACTTCTATGGCTGGAAGCAGGTACTGGGAATGGGGGCACTGGGAATGGGGGCCCAGGCACTGGGAATGGGGCCTCAGGCACTGGGAGTGGGGCCTCAGGCACTGGGAATGGGGGCCCAGGCACTGGGAATGGGGGACTCACAATGGGAATGGCAGTCTCAGGCACTGGGAATGGGTGGCTCATTCCCAACAAACAGGGGCAGTACCTGGGACTGAGGGCCTTGTTCCCATCAAACAGGGGCAGTACCTGGGACTGAGGGCCTTGTTCCCATCAAACAGGGGCAGTACCTGGGACTGAGGGCCTTGTTCCCATCAAACAAGGGCAGTACCTGGGACTGGGGGCCTTGTTCCCCACAAATGGGGGCTGATAAGTCTGGCATGACAAGTTGGTCTCGCCAGTTCTGGGCAGTGTGAATGGCTGTTCCCTTCCAAGAACCCGGTGTCCCCATGGGGTCTCTGTAGGGCAGTGACTCTCTGGTGCCTGCAGTGTTGCTCCCCTTAATCCTGGGGCTGCCAGCCATGCCTGGGGGGCTCCAGCTGCCCCAGCCTCAGGCTCTCTCCTGCTCCCCAGGGCCTGAAGACTGGCATGTACTACCTGCGGACAAAGCCGGCTGCCAACCCCATCCAGTTCACCCTGAACAAGGAGAAGCTGCGGGAGCGGGAGAAGAACTCGAGGGAGGAGGAGGAGAAGGAGAGGAACAAGGCAGCCATGGTGTGCTCCCTGGAGAACAGGGAGGAGTGTCTGATGTGTGGCTCCTAAGGGATCAGCCCATTCCACGTGGCTGGAGCCTGCTGGGATCAGAGCATCCCGTGGAACAGGAGGATGCTGGGGCAGGGGCAGGGGCAGGGAGGGGTAGTGTAGCTTCCCCATCCATGGGGTTGGGCACAGGCATAGATAACAGGCAAGGAATGTGTACATTGCTTTAGTAGCTGGGCTTCCCAGGAGCTTCAGTGCCTTGGCATGGCCTTGCAAGGAACTCTGGAGGCAGGACCAGGGACAGGGCAGGTGCTGAGGTCACTCCCAGCTCTGTTCTGGGCACTCCAGACAGGGACTTCCATTCACCAGAGGCTGTTACATGGTCCCACAGGAAGGAGCACACATGGCTGATCCCTTTTCATTGGCTGGGAAAGGCACAGCAAGGAAACCTTCCTCAGGTAGGTGTGTTCACGGTCTGCCAGGGCACAAGAACAGCTGCTGAGACACCTGGAGTGTGCCCACCTGCCAGACCCTCCTCCCACTGCTGCTGCCTCTCCTTGTGCCCTCCTGTGCCATGTCCAAAGAGCTTTTGGAAGGACCAGAGGGGGGGTAGATGTGTTATTACCAGGAGAGTCCATCTCATCCCTGCACCTGACAGGGCAGAGCGTGGCACTGGGTGAAGGTCCCTCTGCACTCTGGCCAGGAGTGGCAGAGCTGCCACCCTGCCTTTTATTCTGGATTATATTTACTCCTTTAGTTGAATTTCTCAGGCAGTTTCCTGGCAATGGGATCCATGCTGTCCTTGGGTCACGTGCCATCTTTTGAAGGTCACATGCCATTTCTGAAGGTCACCTGCCATTTTTGAAGATCATTTGCCATATCTTTTTTTGTAGAGCTGCATTCCTCTACCCAGCTAGTTAGATCTTTTAAACCTCATATCTCATTACTACCCCTTTACTCATTCCCTGCTCGAACATGATGGGGCTTCACCAGTCAGTTCTGCAGTATTTATTGAACATGAACCACACAGCCAACCTTAGTCCAGCCAAACTCAATAAAACGTGGAATGTCGACAGAATGAGTGGTGGTATCTTGGGAACTCTTACTAAAAATGAGTGTCTGTGCTGACAGGGTCCTGGTGTTGCTCCTGTGCTGGTTCCTCCAGGGAAATGGAGACCTCACTCTCTGCAAGTCCCTGCCAGGAGGGGGAGCCGGGGGGGTCGGGCTCTGCTCTGGGGAACAGGGCCAGGAGCAGAGGGAACGGGCTCAGGCTGGGCCAGGGCAGGGCCAGGGGGGACAGCAGGAGGAATTTGTGCCTGCAAAGGGTGGTCAGGCCTTGGCAGGGGCTGCCCAGGGAGGGTTGGAGTGCCCAGCCCTGGAGGTGCCCAAGGCAGGACTGGCCGTGGCACTCAGTGCTCTGGGCTGGGGGACAAGGTGGGCATCGGGCACAGGGTGGGCTCTGGGGGCTGCCAGGGCTTTGCCACCCTCAGGGATCCTGGGGTTCTCTGAACTGTCTCTGCAGGGCTCTGAGCAGCAAATTAAGGACGTGGCATCACCAGCTCGGTGAATTTCCAGTGCTGTAGGAGGGATTTGTCTTTTTTCTGAACAAAACACAGATGTGAGAGCAGAGGGGTGGGCAGTCTATGTCCGGCTGTGCTGAGCCAAACCCCCCAGCCCCGGCTGCGGCTTCAGAGACCCCGACAGGGGGGACAACAGGGACCGGCTCCTGGATGAGCCCGGGATGGACTGCCCTGCCCGGGAGGGGGGAATGAAGCCCCGAGTGTGCCCGGGCTGGGGAAATGAACCCCCGAGTGTGCCCGGGCAGGACAGCCCTGCCCCGGTACCTGTGCCAGGTGTGACACGGGCCCTGCAGGGGGTGACAGCGGGACCGGGGGACGTGGGGACACCGACCCGAACCCCCCGAGCGAGGGAGCATTCTGTCCCGAACCTCCCCAAACCTCCCCGAACCTCCCCAAACCTTCCTAAACCTCCCCAAACCTCCTTAAATCTCCCCAAACCTCCCTAAA
>WBMV01006105.1:38579-50337 GCA_013396655.1 Campylorhamphus procurvoides
ACAGGGCAGGGACACTGGGGGACAGGGAAGGGGTACTGGGGGGGACAGGGGCACTGGGGGACAGGACAGGGGCACTGGGGGCACTGGCATCCTTGCTCTGTGCCCTGGCTGTCCCGGCTCCGGCAGGACCCTCTCCCTGGCATTAGCTGTGCCTGCTTTGGGCTCAATGCTGAGGAGGTCCCGAGCCAGGAGCCCCACCAGGATCCCCCCAGGACCCTCCCCAGGGCCATTCCCGGAGCTCCTCGGGGCTCCAAGCCTGGCTGAGCCTCGGCATGGCCATTAGGCTGCACTGCTGCTCACGGATCGGCTCCTTCCCTCTCTCCTTTTATTCCAGGGGATGGAGGTTTGGGAAGCGGGCAGAGCTCACACACAGGGCAGGGGGAATATTGAGCTGTGTCCGGGCTGAGCCCGGGGAATTACGGGGTCAGGGGAGATGCTGGGCTGGGTTTGTGTGCTCAGAAGTGACAGGGAATAAAAATAAAAGCAGGATTTACTGAAGACATTGCTTCAATATCTTCAAGAGAGACCCTGAGGGGCTGGAGGATGTGCAGGGAAGGGAACGGAGCTGGGAAGGGGCTGGAGCAGCAGGAGGGGCTGAGGGAGCTGGGGGGGCTGAGCCTGGAGAAAAGGAGGCTCAGGGGGGACCTTCTGGCTCTGCAAGTCCCTGCTGGATCCAGGGCAGGGTTGGGATCTTCTGCCAGGGCACAGGGCCAGGAGCAGAGGGAACGGGCTCAGGCTGGGCCAGGGCAGGGCCAGGGGGGACATGGGGAGGAATTTGTGGCTGCAAAGGGTGGTCAGGCCTTGGCAGGGGCTGCCCAGGGAGGGTTGGAGTGCCCAGCCCTGGAGGTGCCCAAGGCAGGACTGGCCGTGGCACTCAGTGCTCTGGGCTGGGGGACAAGGTGGGCATCGGGCACAGGGTGGGCTCTGGGGGCTGGCAGGGCTTTGCCACCCTCAGGGACTGCAGTTTCATGATAATCAAGATAATTCAGCCTTATCCAGGGGCCCACAGAAATATCAGATGGTCCGTCTGTCCAGCCATGTGGGTCTGGCTGGTGGGCTCAGTTCTCAGGCTTGGAGGTTTCTCTGTCACCATTTCCAAAACCAGCAGGTGAAGAAGCATCTCCCTCCCTTGTGCCAGAGGCCAAATCCTCAGGGCTGGGACATCCATCACCTGCAGTGCCTGAGGGACCCTACAGGGGAGATGGAGAGGGACTTTGGAGTGACAGGACAAGGGGGAATGGATTCAGAGTGAGAGAGAGTCAGTTTAGGTCAGGCTAAATGATACAGTCCAGTATAAACTTCCTAGGGAATACTTTGAATTAACAAATTTGAACACCATCCTGGCTAAAATCAGTCACATTTCTCACAGTTCACTAGTTTTGACACAATCCCTACTATTGTGTTTGGATCTATCCCTGACAAGTAAAGAGGGAAAAGACGAGATCTGAGAAAGGGGAGGAGTTTGCAAAACGACATTAAAGTAAGGAATGAAATGGAAAAGTTGTTTCCACATGAACTGCCGAGGTGCTGAAGGCTCTGTGAAGGAATTGATAGGACACTGGAGTAGCAGCAGCATCAGGAGCCATGTGTGTCTCCACCCTTGGCTGCAGGAATTGGGAGGAAATCAGGATCATGTTTAGTCTTGACAAGTTTTTTTCAGGGTTTTTTAGTGATTTTGCTCCTGGCAAACTCTGTGAATAAAACCCGAAGGTCCTACAATGTTTATATTCGTGTACTGTGGTTTAATAATACTGACATTTCTTCTCCAGAACAGAGCTGAGGTCCTTTCAGCTCTGAACCTTCCTGCTCTCCGAAGATCCTCCTGCTCCACCAAACAGGGTGATTTTTCCATCCTCAGTCTGTGTTTCAGCTCCTCATTGTTTTGGCCCTGGTGCACCAGAAGTCTGGTGGGTGATTTTGTTCCTTGGTGAGGAGTCAATGATGGAAGCACCTTTGGGATCCCATGAACTGTAACAGATCTGAGTCTGTTCCTCCAAGCGTGTGAAAATGGTCACGTGCAGGAAAAATAAAGACATTGAAGCTTCAAGCCTTTCCCTCCAGTCTTCTCTGTTGGATATGTGGTAGGAGCAGAGACATCCCAGAACCCCAGGATCCCTGAGGGTGGCAAAGCCCTGGCAGCCCCCAGAGCCCACCCTGTGCCCGATGCCCACCTTGTCCCCCAGCCCAGAGCACTGAGTGCCACGGCCAGTCCTGCCTTGGGCACCTCCAGGGCTGGGCACTCCAACCCTCCCTGGGCAGCCCCTGCCAAGGCCTGACCACCCTTTGCAGCCACAAATTCCTCCCCATGTCCCCCCTGGCCCTGCCCTGGCCCAGCCTGAGCCCGTTCCCTCTGCTCCTGGCCCTGTGCCCTGGCAGAAGATCCCAACCCTGCCCTGGATCCAGCAGGGACTTGCAGAGCCAGAAGGTCCCCCCTGAGCCTCCTTTTCTCCAGGCTGAGCCCCCCCAGCTCCCTCAGCCCCTCCTGCTGCTCCAGCCCCTTCCCCAGCTCCGTTCCCTCCCTGGCCACTCTCAGCACACCCAATCTGAGCTGGTGCTTCCAGCCAGTCCCATAATTGGTAGTTCCCAAGAAGCCCAACAATTATCTAAACTGCTGCCCTGGAAGATGAACGTTTGGAAAGGAGCCAGACAAGGAGCTCCCATGTTTCTGATCAGAGGACACAGGCGATGCCTCCTTTCAGCCACTGGGGACAATGAGAGGCAAATGACAAAAGCATTTGATTTTATGTGTGTGGTCTTCATCAAATTAGCAAAAAAAAATCCTTGGAGGGCAGGGGGAGAGTTAAAGAAATCTATTTTTAAAGGGACCTTGAAAGAGGGTCCTGTGAATGGCTGGGGGAAGGTGCCTGATGGGGGGGTTTGCAGGAAAATGGGGGAGTTATGACCAGTTTTTGTTTTTATCTTTGGTAACCAGCCCCAAACCACTGCCATTTCTGGGAAAGACTCATTTCTGTGCAAACTGGATCTGTTTGAGGGTCCCAAGTGCCCCATCTGAAAGTGGAGCCCCCACACTGCTGTTCACACCAGGGAATTTGTGACAGCACTGGTGGGTTTGGGTTTTTTCACTTTCTTTTATATGAAAAATGATTAGATGAGTATGGACCATAATCCAAACTTCTCCTCTTCTGCTGAGGGAGGAGTGATCTGAAACTGAGGATGCTCCTGGCTTGTTTTCTGGGGACTCTTTAATTTAAAGTGTTTTTTTGCATAAGTGAAGAAGATCAACACAGATGGGTAATTTTAAATCAGTTGCTACAGATGTTCTGTGCTCAGTGTCCTGCTCAGCAGTTTTCTCTTAACCAACTCTGCATGTGCTGGGGCTTCTCTTTTTCAAAATTAAATCTAATTAGTTCACTTATTCTACAAGCAAAAAACGTCTAATGAAGATGTGATGGGCTCTGGTGCTGTAAATACAAATGGAAGGTCAAGGGCAGAACTGAAATCACCATTTTAAATGAGTGAGGGTCCCACTGATCTTTTCCTTCCTCTTCTGGAGAGCAAATTCCCCCCCAGACCAGCAGCAGCCACTCAGATCTCCCAACTGTGCAGGTGAAGTGTCAATGTCACCACTCAGAAAATCCAAATGAAATTCAAACATTTTATTCTCCCACAGGCTCCAGCCCAGAGCTCTTGAGGAGCTCTCCAGAAAAGGGGATGGTAGAGGAGAGGAGGATTTTCCTTGTTTCAAAGTATATGGAATATTTCAGTTATCCCCCTTTGCCATCTAATGATGAGAACCAAAGGCTCCCCCTTTTCCAGTCCCACATTTGCATTTATAATAACACGTTGCCATGGCAAAATCTTATAATCCTTGACTTCTGGGATGGAAACACATCCTTATAGGAATATAAGGGGGGAAAAAAAACAACAAAAAAACCCCAACCCAAAGCCAGGAGCATCGAGGGTTTTCACTCTGCTGGCCCAAGCCCTTTGCTGGAAGGGGGTTGTTTTGGCTCAGTGACACTCCGGGAGCGTGTCCCGTGCTGTGTCCTCGGGGGGACAAAGGAGGGCTGGATGTGTCAAAGGGAATCAAGGCACAAAAAGCTGGAGGAGCTGCCCATTGTCCCCAGCTCGTGCTATTAAATGTGGGATTAAGGAGGAAACAGCCCCCTGGCTCATTGGGCCCATTCAAGAGGAGCTTGTTCCCAAATTTCGTGACAAGGGTGGCTTCTATTGAGAGCCCCAGCTGATATCACCCCCCACACAAAGGGGCTTTAGGGGCTTAATTAAAGGCAGGTAATGGGAAGAATGGGGAGCTGACACTTCCCAAATGGACCCAGGGCAGGAGGAGCGATGTCCCCGCTGCCACCAGGGTGGCACCGAGCTGGGCTGGGCACTTGGGTATTTCCTGGGTGAAACTGAGCACTGGCAGAGGGTTCCCTTCCTTCTGCCAGGAAACAGGAGCAGGGATTGCTTCCCAACCAGCCTTGCAGGGATCAGCCCAGAGAATCCCAGGCAGTTCCCCCAATAATCCCACCTGAATCTCACCTGTCACTCAGAACTCAAGATTTCCCCATCCCTGGAGTGTCCCAGGCCAGGTTGGACGGGGCTTGGAGCACCCTGGGCTGGTGGGAGGTGTCCCTGCCATGGCAGGGGTGGCACTGGGTGGGCTTTGGGGTTCCCATTGATCCTGTGCTGGCCCCCAGGGCTGGAGCAGCTCTGCAGGGGGGTCTCACCTGGGGGGGCACAGGGGCACAATCCCCCTGCCCACTCTGCTGCCCACACTGGGACCAGCCCAGCCTGCCAGGGGCTTCCTGGGCTGCATTCCCTTTGGTAACTTTGCTTCTGTAAAGCCAGGTACCCAAAGCCAGAACAAACCACTTCTGTCTAGGCCAAAGCAAAAGGTTTGTCTTTGAGGTCTGATTTCTTTTTTTCCTACCAGTTTTTAATGATTGTTATTTCTGTAGAAAGCTCCTTTTTTGTTCCTTACAGGGAACTGAGTTCCTGCCCCCACTAAATCAGCAGCCCCCAACTTTGCTGATAATGCTGATAATGTTTAGAAAGCGAGTCCTTTCAGTGATTCAGCTGCTCAGGGACCTTCCATCTCAAGGCTGGACTCAGCTCCTGAATTCAGACCTGCTCTGCTGACCAGACACGAATATTCCAGCCTGGGAGAGGGATCAGTTCCAGAGGGACAGACAGGTGGACAATGTGCTGTGAATAAACCTGGGCCACTATAGGATCATGGAACATCCTGAGCTGGGAAAGACCCCCAAGGACCACCCAGTGCCACCCCAGCCCTGCCCAGGACACCCCAACAATCCCCCTGTCCCGGTGTCCAAAGGCTCCTGGAGCTCTGGCAGCCTTGGGGCCGTGCCCACTGCCCTGGGCAGCCTGGGCAGTGCCCACCACCCTCTGGGGGAAGAGCCTTTGGCTGAGATGCCCCCTATGCTCAGGTAACTGCTGTGGGAGAGCTGTGTTTCCATGAGAGGAACTCTGATCCTCAGCTTTCATAAAATTCCAACCTCTCAGTACATAAAGGCAGGGAATCCAGCACACAGTGCCCAGGGATGCTCGTGTTCCTGCACATCCTCCCTGGCATCAGGGCCTTGGGGGCTGCTGATGTGGGAGAGAGGATCCCACCTTTTCCAGCAGGTGACTGGGGATGGAGGGGCAGTTGTGGTGGCCTTGCCAGGGGGGTCTGATCAAAGCCTTTGGAGTCATTTGGGTAAAGAGGATTTGCTGTGGTCCAGCAGAGAGGGAGTAAAGACTGACTGAATGAAACACAGGAGGCTCCAAGATGATCAGAGGGCTGGAGCAGCTCTGCTGGGAGAAAAGGCTGAAAGAGCTGGGATTGTTCAGCCTGGAGAAGAGAAGCTTTAGGGTGACCTAATTATGGCCTTCCAGGACCTGAAGGGAACTTACAGGGAAGACGGAGACAAGGGATGGAGGGACAGGACAAGGGAATGCCTTCCCACTGCCAGAGGGCAGGGATGGAGGGGATATTGGGAAGGAATTGGTGGCTGGGAGGGTGGGCAGGGCCGGGCACAGGGTGGGCAGAGAAGCTGTGGCTGCCCCTGGATCCCTGGGAGTGTCCCAGGCCAGGCTGGACGGGGCTTGGAGCACTCTGGGCTGGTGGGAGGTGTCCCTGCCCATGGCAGGGGTGGCACTGGGTGGGATTTAAGATTTCTCCCAACTCAAGCCAGTCTGGGATTTCACTGCGAACAGAAAACTATTGCAAAAAGTAGGCAAGTATTAGTATTTATAATTTCAGAACTGCCTCTGTCCTCAAAAGGCTGGTGGAAAAGCTGGGGAAGAGCCTCATCTCATATATTTTGGCACTTCTCTTTGGCTCTGCTGGGGCTTAAGGGCTTGATGCAGGACCTGGAGAAGGCAGCAGGGATCTGCCCTTGGACTTGGGCTGGCTGTGGGCTCTGATCCCAAATTACAAACATTCACTTGGACCTGCAAGGGGGAAGCTCTGGGCTCTCCTGGGCCAGGACAATCATCTCTCCTGACACCCAGGGGGGACATGGGGAGGAATTTGTGGCTGCAAAGGGTGGTCAGGCCTTGGCAGGGGCTGCCCAGGGAGGGTTGGAGTGCCCAGCCCTGGAGGTGCCCAAGGCAGGACTGGCCGTGGCACTCAGTGCTCTGGGCTGGGGGACAAGGTGGGCATCGGGCACAGGGTGGGCTCTGGGGGCTGCCAGGGCTTTCCTGGAAGATTCTCTGCTGGACACACAGCTGGCAGCCCCACACATCCCCCCCCTCCTGTCCCCGAAAACACTCTCTCCACAGCCAAAAAAACACTTCTTTCCCCTACAAGGGTATAAAGTGTCCCTTCTCCTGGGCCACAGCAAGACAGTTCAACTCAACCCTGCAGCACAGAGTAAAGAAAAGGGAAAGTCAAGGTTTTGCCTTCAGGCCAGGGGGAAAAAGCATCTCCCCTGGTCCTTTTCTGCAGAGAGTGCAGAGGGAGGGAGGAGGAAAAGGGTCTTTTGGAGGCTCTTTTTCATCTGAGAGTGAGTCGGCAATTAAAGCTGACTCTGCTCATTCATTAGATCACATTATAAACCTCGGCCGAAGTGGAGGGGGACTCTCCAAACAAATTTGGGGCCCTGTCCCCTCATTCATGGCCAGTTAGGAGTCGTCAATGCGCTCCATTTGGGCACTAACTGTGTCTGAAGTGCAACCATATGGTTTGCCTTAAAACATCTTTTCCGTGCTTAATTTGCGGCAGTGATGACCCCTAATCAGCCGCGTGAGGATGAGCCCCCTAATTGATGACTAATGAGTCACGTGCCGCCGCTCTGATCGCAGCATCACCGAATTAATCCCTTTAATCGCTCCACGTGGATCGTGGGGGGCTCCGGGTTTGGTTTCACGGCCACATCGGGCACTGCAGGTGGAGAGGCTGCTCCTCATCCTGGGCACCCAAAATACAGGCAGGAGACCCGGGAGGACCTGCAGGATTGGGCTGGAAGAGTGAGGGTGGGGAGGGTTTAGTTTTCCCCTGGTGTCACCACAGCAGTCACTGTCCCTGTTTGGCATGGAATGGGTTGGGAGGGACCCCAAAGCCCACCCAGTGCCACCCCTGCCATGGCAGGGACACCTCCCACCAGCCCAGGCTGCTCCAAGCCCCGTCCAGCCTGGCCTGGGACACTCCCAGGGATCCAGGGGCAGCCGCAGCTTCTCTGCCCACCCTGTGCCAGGCCCTGCCCACCCTCCCAGCCACCAATTCCTTCCCAATATCCCATCCAGCCCTGCCCTCTGGCACTGGGAAGCCATTCCCTTGTCCTGTCCCTCCATCCCTTGTCCCCAGTCCCTCTCCAGCTCTCCTGGAGCCCCTTTAGGCACTGGAATGGGCTCTCAGCTCTCCCTGGATCCTTCAGTCAATAAGGCTGGACCCCCCAGCTGAACTGGTGGGATGATTTTCCTGATTACCCAGAGCAACCAAAGCAGGGCAGAGATTTCTGTGTCCATGACCAGCACCTGGTGGTGGTTCCTCACTTCTCCCCCCAAATTTGGGGCTGCTGATCCCCTCGCTCTGCTCTGCCTCCAGTGTTGGGACCATTCACACACACAGGGACAGAGTGTCAGAGGAATTTCAGTGCACCCAAATCTGGATTCCAACCAACACAAGGAGAGCTCAGATGGTCCCCTTGCCCTCCCCAACAGCAGGGATGGGATGTCACCCCTGGGGAGTTTCAGGGCAGGTTCCTGAGCAGACCCTGCACCTGCTGTGAGAAGACTTTGCTCGGTTTCTAAATTAATGTCCTGGCTCAGATCAGGGCAGAAACTGGACTTAAAGCAAAATTCTAAAGTTACATTTAATCAAAGAAGATACTTGTGTGCTGGCACTTAAAATAAGTGAAAAAAAAAGTCAATAATGATTTGTCTGGTGTTCATTAGAACCCTGAAACATTTGCACTGGGTTATTTTTCCATTGCTACCTCCGAGCCTTTCATACAGAGCCTGAATTGATTATCCCTATCTGTCAGAAGCATCCAGCTCTGGCATTATTGACCCCATACAGTTAATTGCACAATTATCTTTCAACTCTGCAATGAAGTGCTGCTTATTCTTATGTTTTGAATTTTAAAAATCTTACTGTTGAACTCCTGTGCACGGACCTTTAGCTGGGGCTGATAAAACTCCCTATTTTCCCCTCTTCTTCACACTAATAAACATAACACAGCCACACTGGGCTCTGTTGCCTTTTCATTTTTAATGGCAATGAGGTTCAGCACTGCCCTGGCAGCACAGACAGTCCCTGTGTGGGCCCAGGAAGCTACAAAGGAGAACTTCATTGACACCGAGAGGATGCAAATGCTTTAAATTAAAGATGAAAAGCTCAACAACACTGGCATGGGAAAGGGTTCCAAACTGTTGTGGTGACCAGGGCAGGGACTGTCCCCCTGTGCTGGCACTGCTGAGGATGCTCCAGGGCTGTGCCCAGTGCTGGGATCCTCATGGAAGAGAAATCCTGAGGGTCTGGAGCTTGTGCAGGGAAGGGAAGGGAGCTGGGAAGGGGCTGGAGCAGCTCCTGGAGGTGTCTGGAGTCTCATGTCTGAAGTGCCAGCCCAGAGCACTGAGTGCCACGGCCAGTCCTGCCTTGGGCACCTCCAGGGCTGGGCACTCCAACCCTCCCTGGGCAGCCCCTGCCAAGGCCTGACCACCCTTTGCAGGCACAAATTCCTCCCCATGTCCCCCCTGGCCCTGCCCTGGCCCAGCCTGAGCCCGTTCCCTCTGCTCCTGGCCCTGTGCCCTGGCAGAAGATCCCAACCCTGCCCTGGATCCAGCAGGGACTTGCAGAGCCAGAAGGTCCCCCCTGAGCCTCCTTTTCTCCAGGCTCAGCCCCCCCAGTGTCTTTGGGGTCACTCCTGGGGGTGTTTCAGGGGAACACCAAGGTCCCTGCTCTCCTCACACACCACCCAGGACACAGACTCTGGTTCCTCCCAATTTTGGGGGCGAGAAAAGCCAAGGTGGGGAAGCCAAGCCCGACCTCCAGCCTTGTCCTGCCCTTGTGCAGGGCAGGGGTTTCCATCCCACGTCCCTGGCAGTGACACCCAGGTGGGGCCGGGGCTCACAAGTTATTTCAGACACGTCCCCAGATTATCCGTGTTTGTTCCCTGCAAAACATATTCAGGGGGCTATTTGGGGGCTTTGTGGAATGACGGTCATTATGTGATATTGCAGACAGCTATTACTGCTGCTCCAGCTTTAATAGATGCCTGGCAGATTTAATAAAACTGAGCCAGATTTAAAGTGTCCCTCTGGTGATAAATCACCTGGTAAAAATTTTCCAGTCTACTCTTGCTCCGGGATTTCTGCTCAGTCCCATTCACAGGGAGAAATCAGTCCCCCTGCCCTGGGAAAATCAAGCTGTTTCCATCTCGTTCAGGCATAGCTGCTGAACAAAGGAGTTCTGAAATCTGAATAATTGCAGCTAACGATTAATGCAATTAAAAATGTAAAAAATATTGCAAACAGTTTTAATCAGCAGGTATTAAAAGTCATTGAAATGAATGCTGCAAATCCCCAAGATCTGAGAATTAACTCGATCAGGCTATTTTAGTGCTTTGGGAAGAGAAAGGGGGGAAGGAGCTCAGGGGGTCCTGGCCAGAGCAGGAGCCTTTGCCAAGTGTAGGTTCTTCCCAACCCACCTTTCCTCTTTGTATTTGTTTAGGAAGGAAGCAGCTCCTAAAACAAACTCATTTTCGGTGGTTCTCTTCCCTCTGCAAACAGTTTGGAGCCCCTGGGATGTGCCCTTCCATCGGTGGTGCAGGAGGAGCCCCCAGCCCACATGCACACCAGCAGTGCCTGTCGCTGTGCCAAGCTGTTTGTCACCCCCTGTGACAACCCCGGGCCATTCAGCTCTTGTCAAGTGGCCAACCCAAACCTTAACCTGGGCTGGGGGCTCTGGGAGAGAGAACCCTTCCTGCCACCGCCGTATAATGGCCAGACTGGTTCATTAGGAGGACAATTCCCAAAGCCCAATCCAGCCCAAACAACTTATTTCACAATTTGTGAGCAGAATTAAGTGGGGGGGGGTGTGGAGAAGGTGAGTGGCACACAATGTGCATTAGGACAAGTGCTCCAGCCCCCGGCCCCGAATGCAGATCAGCGGATTAGGGGGTCCCCTGCACCAGGTCAAGTGTCTCGAGGGGAGCTGATAAACACCCCAAACCTGACAACAGCTTTTCCTTTCTTCCTGCCCCACTTGTTAAGTGCCGGAGCAAATCTGCTGAATGCTTTACTCAGGGGCCTTTTCTTCCCGAGGACACTCTCCCCATTTTCTGCAGCCCAAGGCAGGCGGCTCCGGAATAAATTTGCTTCGCATCCCGCACAAAACCCACCCCCTCCCCCTGCGCCGTCTCCCCCATGGCCTTTGTCTCAAGGTGTGTGAACAAGGGGCACCAAATCTGCGCTGAGAAAAGCCACATCGGGTCCCCTCTGCGGATTAAGTCGAGCACTTTGAAGATTGTCTGAATGACTGACTTTTCATCTTTAAAAAAACCTTGTGGGTTTGGGGTTTTCTGCCTTGGAGACAGTGCTACTTTCAAATAAATATAATAAATACATTTTTTTCCGGTGTTTTCACTAAAATGCCGATTGTTGGGCTGAGATCTGGTGGGGGATTCTCTGGAGGAGGGATTTGCTGGCAGAAATAACCGTGCCGTGGTCACCTGGCCATCCCAGCTCTCACTGAGGACAAATGGGCATGAAAAGAATCCCAAATATTAAAACCCAAAGACACCTCCTGTTCTGGATGTGACCCACAGGTCGGGGGAGGGGGGACAGGCAGCAGGAGATCTGCAGGTTTGGTGCTCTGTCAGGCACTGGAGACACAGCAGAGAATAAGGCTGGACCACAATGATCTCTGAGGTCCCTTCCAACCCAGGCCATGCCATGATTCCATGGTTATTTAGCCTGGGGATGGGCCAGAGAGGTTGGGGACAGCAGGTGACAGCAGCCTTTATGCCATGTCACTGCTCCCAAAGGTGCAGTCCCTCCTCCTTCAGCCTCTGCCCGCTGCCTTTGCCCTCCCAAAGGCTCAGCCAGGGGATGGTCCCAGCTTGGAGCGAGGGTGGGGAGTTGTGATCAGGTTTAGAGGGCACTCACACTGGGGGGCAAACTGGAAAAGGCAAAATGTTGGCTGGGGGGAAAGTGCTAATGCAAGGTCAGGGTGGCAGGGCAGGGTCAGGGTGGCAGGACAAGACCAGGGTGGCAGGACAAAGCCAGGGTGGCAGGACAAGGTCAGGGGGGCAGGACAAAGCCAGGGGGGCAGGGCAAGGGCAGG
>WBMV01006105.1:54336-83773 GCA_013396655.1 Campylorhamphus procurvoides
AAGGGAAGGGAAGGGAAGGGAAGGGAAGGGAAGGGAAGGGAAGGGATGGAAGAGCAGAGCTCACAGGGGGAGCAGTGAGAAAGGGGCAGCAGGACTGAGCTCCTGCCCACCAGTGCAAGCAGATCATTAATCAGGTGAAGTGGCCACCCCATAACTCTCTGTTGCCCACAGGGTGCTGCCAGGTGCCATCTGCACCAGCAAGGGCTTCCTTTGGAGGGCTGGAGCCACAGGGTGAGGCTGACACTGCTCTGGGGGCTTTCAAAGGCAACAATGGCAGCACTCAAAGTGAAGAAGGCAGCCTTGACTTATTTAGCCCCCAAGCCCCCCTTGAAAATCACGAGAACTGAGTCCTTTGTGGGGCTGAATGGGGGCAGTAAATCTTGCTGCCTTTCTCTCCTGTGTCCAGGGGGCTCCTCCTTCATTTGTCAGGCCCTGACCCATCCCAGAGCCACGGCTGTACCTTGTAACTATCCACAATAAATCACTCCCTGCACACTGGGCTTGGTGTGCTCCTAATCTCCTCTGAATGTTTAGAATGTCCAGCCTTATTAAGGGCTTATGGCCTTATCTTCATTTTCCCTCAATCCAGATGCTTGTAATGATATTCATTCCTGTGATTTTCCCAGCTGTGCCTTCCCTTGCTGGTTAATCTTCCTTTCCATGGAGTTGAACACGGGCTGTGTGGATGTGCACAGACTTCCCACTAACTTTTGAGAAAGGGAAAAGAAGTCAGATTTCATCTTTCCAGACTCTGCAGCATCACCGTGGGGAGCAGGAGGGCTCCCAGCTGGAGGTGACCATGGGGACAGAGCCAGGGGACAGCAGGACAGCTTCACCTGAGCCAGGGCAGGGACACACAGGGGAGAGGGGCAGGCACAGCTCATGTTATCCTGACAGCAAAGGCATTTAGGTAATCCCAGAATCCCAAAATGATTAAGGCTGGCAAAGCCCTGCCAGCCCCCAGAGCCCACCCTGTGCCCGATGCCCACCTTGTCCCCCAGCCCAGAGCACTGAGTGCCACGGCCAGTCCTGCCTTGGGCACCTCCAGGGCTGGGCACTCCAACCCTCCCTGGGCAGCCCCTGCCAAGGCCTGACCACCCTTTGCAGGCACAAATTCCTCCCCATGTCCCCCCTGGCCCTGCCCTGGCCCAGCCTGAGCCCGTTCCCTCTGCTCCTGGCCCTGTGCCCTGGCAGAAGATCCCAACCCTGCCCTGGATCCAGCAGGGACTTGCAGAGCCACAAGGTCCCCCCTGAGCCTCCTTTTCTCCAGAACAGGTAAATGGATAAGCAAACAGGTAAGCAAAGCTTAACCCAGTGATAATGCAGCAAATCTGTGGCCTCTTGGCAAACAGCATCTTTGATGGTTCCATCCTGAGGTTCCCTGAGATCTCAGTGGGCAGGGAGGGTCCTCAGGAGAGGTCTGTGCCCTGCCCTCTCCTGGAGCTGCTCTGAGGTGCTCTCAGAAAGGCTCAGGCTTTGGTGTTCCAGCCCATCCTCATCTTCCTCAGGGCCAGCACTGGCTGAAACCTCCCAAGTGTGCTGAAGACAAACAAGCTCTTCTCTCATGAAGGGCTGAGGCTGGACCAGTGGGCTGTATTTTCACATTGAGGAGAAGCCTAACCAGTTTCTAAGGTTTAAGATACACTTTTCCCCTCCAAAATGGGAAGTCTGACTGTTGTTTATCATCAGAGAATCCCAGAATGGTTTGGGTTGGGAAGCTCCTTATATCCCCACCCATTCCACCCTTCTGCCATGGCAGGGACACCTCCCACCAGCCCAGGGTGCTCCAAGGTGCACCCACCCTGGCCTGGGACACTTCCAGGGGTCCAGGGACAGCCACAGCTTCTCTGGCCTTTTCTAAATACACAGATTTTTAGAGAAAAGGCAAGTTTTGTTTTCAGATGCGAGGAAAATATCATCCTCGCTTCTGTCCCCATTTCCAGGGACTGCTCTGCTGGAAAGGAATTTGTGAAGGAAAAGTAACCCTCAAAGTTTTCATGATCTTTTAAATCCACAACTGAGAACAAGAGCGAAGGAGGAAATACCTTGGGGAGTGTCACTAATAGGAGGTGATTCCTTTCTCTTCCCCTCTCCAGGTAGAAGGAGCCAAGAATTCCAGTTTGCTGCTCTATCACCTTGAATTTGATGTGTTTGGGAAAGTTTTTGTCTTCTTTGTGTTGTGATGTTGTCATGACCCCAATTTCCTGGACTTCACAGAGTGCTGATCCAGGTCTAGTGGAGTCTCTTCCTTTCCCCTCAGTGCAGGAACTGCAAGAATAATTATCAGCTTGGTGGTTTTACCAAGAAGAGAAGCTGAAAACACCTTTGAAGGAGGGTCCCCATGGTTGGTGCCATCCCACTGGTGAGCAGGACAGGGCCCAAGGCCATCTGCCCTGGCTGCTCCTGCCATCTGCTGCCTGAGCTGGCCACTCCAAGGCCCAGGACCAGGGACTATTAATTATTGGAGGCAGCATTTTCAGCTCAGGCTCCCTTAGCAGGGGTCAGTGTGGTGTCCATTCAGGCCCAGACACACTGAAAACCAAAGGCATGACCCCAGGCAGAGTTCATTGTGGAGACACAGACCTGGGCCACGACCTCAGCAATAGCTCAGCCTGTTCTGCAGGGCCAGGAAGGCATAGAATTACCTCTTAGAATAAAGTTACCAGCCCAGAATGGGTGTCCAGAGAGAGCAGCTGCCTTAGAGAAGGGAAGCATTTCCTAAATATACAGATTTTGGGGGATGAGTGATCTTTTCACCTGCAGCAAACAGCAGGTCAAAGGCTGGGGGCAGAGTGGCCTCCTCTGGGATGTCACCTCTGAGGCTGCCACATCCACTGAAGGTGGAATGGGATGGGGAAAGGGATCCTGGGCACAGAACTGTCCCTGAGGTGGGACAGACACCTCCTAAATTCAGTGTTAAAAGGTTTCTGAGTTCAGGGGATGGAAGTGAGTGGGGGAACAGGGACCCCCCCTGTCCCTGCCTGGCACTGGCAGTCACTGCTGGGGACAGAGCTGGCACTGGGGCAAACCCAGAACAGCCTCCCTGGGACTGGCATTTCCAGCTACTCCCTGGGGTGTTGTCAAACCCCATGCCAGGAGGGAAACCTGGCAATGCCCAGCAGGGACTGGGGCACTTCAGGACACCTTTGGGCATCCTGTGCAGAGGTGTGTGAGAGGATGGTGCCCTCAAAGCACCCCTTGGCCCTGGCTGTTGTCCTGGCACTGCAGAAGGGGTCCAGGACCAAACCCATGGCCCTCAGCATTGCCTGTCTGAGCTCTGCCCAAAACATGCCATGCAACAGAGCAGTCCCTCGTGTCACTGACTCGGTCCCTGGAGCTGCTGGGCAGCAAGGGTGGTCCCCTTTGGTGGCACAGCAAAGCTCTCAGGGCACGTTTCCTCCCCTTGGAGGCGAGAGAAGCCTCAGGAGGAACCTCCTCAGCTCTCAGCACCCCGTGCAGTGTCTCCCAGCTCTTACCCATGGACACCCAGGCTGTCGTGGGGACTGGCACCCACCCACGTGTGCCCCCATCCAAGAACTGCCATCTCCTGCCCAGCAGCAACATCTGGGCACCCAGGTCGTGTCTCCAGTGCCAAGCCTGGGCTGGATGGCACAAGGTGCATTGCCTGGGCACGGGGTGCAGTGGGCACCATCCCTGGGGGAAACTGCTGTGCCAGTTTTCCTTTGTGCTCCAGAGCTGAGCAGAGAGAGGGGGGTGTTGTAGGGATGTGAGCACAGGGCTGTAAATCCCCAAATAATGTCATCTGAGCAGAGCCACAGCTCCCCAAAACACAGCCAAGGGGGACATTTGCAGCTCTGGGATGGGCAGGGAGTGGGATGATCCTCCTCTCCTGATGGTCAGAACTACAGCAGGAACCCGGGGAGCAGCTCAGAGGGATGGAAGGGTTTGTGGGTTTATCTGAATATATCACAGACTGCATTTCTCACAGTCCTAGCTCCCCTTTTTTGGTGTGTGTTACAGAATCCCAGAATGATTAAGGCTGGCAAAGCCCTGCCAGCCCCCAGAGCCCACCCTGTGCCCGATGCCCACCTTGTCCCCCAGCCCAGAGCACTGAGTGCCACGGCCAGTCCTGCCTTGGGCACCTCCAGGGCTGGGCACTCCAACCCTCCCTGGGCAGCCCCTGCCAAGGCCTGACCACCCTTTGCAGGCACAAATTCCTCCCCATGTCCCCCCTGGCCCTGCCCTGGCCCAGCCTGGGGCTGTTTCCCCTTGTCCCCTGGAGCAGAGCCCGACCCACCTGGCTCCACCCGAGGGAGATGCAGAGAAGGGATTTTCAGGGGCTCCAGAGGTCTCTGACACAGCTCAGTTATAACTGAGACCCAAAAAAGAAGTTTTCCCTCAGTCTCTGTGGGAATTCTTCGCACTGGGTGTAACTCCACAAGAACTACCTTACCTGGAGAGAAGAACAGGGATCCTTGAGGGCACTGCAGGAGGGGTGGAAATGGCTCATAAACATGTGAAATGCTGGGCATAAATGCAAAGGGAAAAGCAGAGGGGGGATGATCCATTTGCAAACCTTTGGCCCTTTCCCCTGTTCCTGTAGGATGGTTGTGGCTGTTCAAAACCAGAACTGTCACTTGAAAGAGATATTGCTAAATCTATTTTTAGGGAATAGATAAATTATTGTCAGATCTTCTTGTGGAGGGGATTGTTCTCTAGCACCTTGTTTCAACAAGCAAATGAAAACATTCAAACATTTCAGGAGCTGGAGTTTGCTGATCCTGATGGGTCCTTTTCAGTGTGGGATATTCTGCAATTTCACAATGTAATAAAGAGGTGGAAAATTACCCAAAAGCAGTGGGAGGATTCTTAGGAAGGAGATGGTGAAGTGCCACGTGGAAATGGTCAGGGAGAGCATCAGATCAATGGCAAAGGAGTTAAAGAAGAGAGGAGAGAAGAGTCTGGCTTTGTGACAAAGCCTGGAGATAAAAAGGGCCAAGAGAGCCCCAAGAGCCCCGAGCAGGTTGTCCCCTAAGGAGGGCAGGGAGGGGACAGAGGGGGTGCCAAGCACAGAGTCACAGCTGAGCCCCACAGGGATCTGGGGCCACAAGAGTGACAGAGAAAGGGAAATGAAGTAAGAAGAAGGTATACTAAAGGTGACAATCCTGCCTCTGGTGAGAGCTTTTTCTAAAGGGGGCCATCCTGGCTTCTGGGGGAACTTTTCCTAAAGGGGACAATCCTGCCTCTGGTGAGAGCTTTTAATGAAGGGGACAATCCTGCCTCTGGTGAGAGCTTTTCCTAAAGGGGACAATCCTGCCTCTGGTGAGAGCTTTTCCTAAAGGGGACAATCCTGCCTCTGGTGAGAGCTTTTCCTAAAGGGGACAATCCTGTCTCTGGTGAGAGCTTTCACTGCCTTTTCTGGGAGAAGGATTTTGCCTTCAGTTCTGGACCACAAAACCCACCAGGCCAGGTTGGACAGGGCTTGGAGCAATGTGATCTGGTGGAAGGCTGTGGCAGATCCTTCCCAGAGACATCAGCTGAGCAATCCTGCAAACCCAATGGCACTGATAAAGCAGGGACAGGGATTCCTTCTCCTGCATTTGAATGTCCATGTCACCTTGGGAGCCCCTGGGAGCAAGAAAGTGTCGTTTTATGCAAGAATGAAGGGATGCACAAGATTCCTCTCCAACCTCGTATTGCCAGGCTCTTCTTGCTGTCGTATATCCCTGGATTTATCCCATCTGGGCATATCCCAAAGTGTCAGGAGACCAAGGCTCCTGCCTGTCCCTGTTTGTGTAGGAAGGTGTTTTGGGTCCTTTGTGGTCATTCTAATGTTGCAGAAGCTCTCATGGGTTGGTTCCCTCTGACACAGGGGATACAGGGGCTCAGCTGAACCAAAATCCCTGCTTTTCCAGTGAAAAGGGGGCTGCTGGAGTAGGGCCCACCATTCCTAAAACAGGCACCCTGTGAGAGGGAGGAACACGCCCCAGGAGGGTCTGACTTCAGTGAGGAGGGGGCAACTCCTCAGATTCCCTCTGGTTTGGATCCAAGGGAAACAGACACTTCTTTCCCACAAGGAATTCTGGGGATTCTGAAACCATTCAAGTCCTTTATTCTAAAACTTTCCTGTCCACATGGCACCAGTAAGCCCTGGGTGCCAGTTTGTGGAGGCTCTGCAGTGGTGCCAGTGCCTGTGGACCCCTCACTCCAGGCCACAGGGCAAGGAAACCTCGAGGGACCCCCAGTTTGGGGCATCAGGAGCTCTGAGGCTCCAAATTAAGGACACTTTGGGGCAGAGGGAGCTCAAGCCTGGGCTGTCAGACCCCTGAGCCCGTGGCAGGGTGCCTGGGAGGTGTGGGGTGGCAGCATGGGATGTCTTTGTCTGCAAAATGGTTTAAACACAGAAATTAAAGAAGCTGGACTCCTCTAAAGGGCCAGGCTGTATTTCTGCCTGATTTGGGCAAGGCTCTGGGGCACAGGGTGGGATTCTTGGGCTGTTGGACTCAATGGTTCTGATGGGTCCCTTCCAGCTCAGGGTGTCCTGTGATCCTGAGAACCCTCCCTGTGTCTGTTCCCTGCTCCTCCAAATCAAACTGGCAGCACATTTCGGTCGTGCCATCCCAGCTGGGACCACCTCACTCCCCCCTGAAGAGTGGAGGGAATCCTGGCAGAGAGGAGGGGGCAGGATGGACCTTCCATCCTGGTGGGAATTAAAATCAGGGTGAGTGTTGAAGTGCTGCGTTTGGACAATGAGCAGCTTGACCTAAAACTAAAAATGAACCATTTGGAGCTGCAGGGGTGAGGCCTGAAGCTCTTTTCTAACTAATTGGAAACTAATAGGGAAATTCATTTGCCTTAAAGCTCCTGCATTGCTGGCACAGGGTGAGTTGTGCTGCTCCTTCAGCAGTCACTGAGACCATTCAGGATGGGAGATTTTTTCACTATCAGTTGTGTCAGACCCAGAGGAGTCAATCTTGCTCTTTTTCAATGCCAAAGAAAGGCACAGGGACTTTGTCCAACAGGTACATTATTTTACCTGCAGTCTCATGGCATCTCTGATGAGCTTATTTGACTCACTCTAACTTCAGAAGGTGGGATTTAGGTCTTAGGAAAGGAAGATTACAAAAATGAGCTGGTCCTGAGTTGTTAAATATCATGTAGATCCACCAAGGCATAATCCAGATACCCTCCAGGGGCAGATAAAACAAATCATAGAATGGTTTGAGTTGAAAGGCACCTCAAACCCACCCAGTGCCACCCCCTGCCATGGGCAGGGACACCTCCCACCAGCCCAGGGTGCTCCAAACCCTGTCCAACCTGGCCTTGGACACTTCAGGGATGGATCCAGGGGCAGCCACAGCTTCTCTGCCCACCCTGTGCCAGGGCTGTGTTCCAGCTGGAAGTCCCAAAGCTCCTCTGGGTGTGCCTGGGAGGTGAGAAAGACTCTGAGCTTTCTTCCAGCCTTGGTTTCTGCAGTGCTTGTGCAGGGAGCCCAATGCAGACTCCAACCTGGATGAGGAAAAGAGCCCAGAGCACACCAGGAACATCCACACCAGGAGGAGAGGCAGCCAGAGACAGATGGAAAATCGCTGCTCTGGCCACTGCTGCTGTTTGAAGAAACCTGGCACTCTGACCAAACTCCAGAAAGCAAACTTTGGCAGAAGTAACCAAAATTTGCTTGTCCCCACAGGACAAGAAATGTGACCACTGTCAGCTGCCCCCCCAGAGCACTGGAGGGCAGTTGGTGGAGCTCAGAGCCAGCCAGTGTCCCATGTCCCAGTCAGATGGTGACCAACTCAGGGACACATCAGGGCTCTGCCACAAGGTCCTGGCTCCCTGCAGAAATCAATCCATGGCTGCAGTTCTACAGATGGGGGTCATGCTGTGTGATAACAAGGCTGGTTTGATCTTAAAAATCTGTTCATGGATCAGGAAACCAGGCACGTGCTGGTCCATCAGGGCTGGACAGAACTGGGTGGGTGTTACTCACTCAGACACTCCAAAATGAGCCCCTCACCCTGGGTGACACCTCGTGGCACTTCTGCCTCTTCCCCATGTTACTGGAGGTGGGGCTGCTTTGTCCTGTTACAGGATCATGGAAACCCAGTCTGGTTTGGGTTGGGAGGGACCCCGAACCCACCCAGTGTCACCAGGGGCACCTCCCACCAGCCCAGGGTGCTCCAAGCCCCATCCAGCCTGGCCTGGGACACTTCCAGGGATCCAGGGGCAGCCACAGCTCCTCTGCCCACCCTGTGCCAGGGCCTGCCCACCCTCCCAGCCACCAATTCCTCCCCAATATCCCATCCATTCCTGCCCTCTGGCAGTTTGAAGCCATTCCCTGTGTCCTGTCCCTCCCTGCCTTGTCCCCAGTCCCTCTCCAGCTCTCCTGGAGCCCCTTTAGGCTCTGCAAGGGGCTCTCAGGTCTCCCTGGAGCCTTCTCTCCTCCAGATGAACCCCCCAGCTCTCCCAGCCTGTCCCCAGAGCAGAGGAGCTCCATCCCTAGGAGCATCTCTGTGGCCTCCTCTGGACCTGCTCTAAGTTCATGCTTTGCCTGTGCTGAGGACCCCAGCCCTGGCTGCAGCTCTGCTCTTCTGTGGGATCTCTTGGGGGCAGAGAAAGAAGGACAATCCCATCCCTCATCCCGCTGCTCACACCAGTTGGAACAGAAGTTTATGTTTAAACCCAACTGGTTGGTCAGGAAACTGCTGGGGGGGGCTGAGTGGACCACAAGCCCTTCTGTGGTGACATTGGTGACCCCTCTTGCCCCACATCATCCATTTCTCCCTGCCCTACACCCTGATTTGTTTGCAGGAGCCCACCAGGACGGAGCTGGGGAGCTGTGGGACCCCAAAAACCCTTCCCTGTGTTTTCCTGTGGGGGGTCCCCGTGGCTCCTCAGGCTCTTGGCTGAGCCCTGTGCAAGGTCCTGTTGCCCCCCAGCAAACACATCCCAGGGTTTGTCCTCACACCGGCTTTGCTGCTGGTGGGACAAAGGTCTGGTGATGCCCACCAGGGAGGGGGAAAAGCCCCACCACCCAAGCCCACGGCCCCAGGAGCACATGGGATGTATTTCCTGTGGGGCTGGACCTGGAGCTGCCCCATCTGGACCTTTCTGTGCTCTGTAACCCGAGTTTTCCCGTGACAGAAGGTCCCCTTCTCCCCTGCCCAGCAAAACCCACCCGCCAACAACCACCCAAAGCAAAGGGAGTGTTTTTATTAAACTTGCATGCACTTAAGCCATGCTTTGAACCTTTGGAGCTCCACGCAGCGTTCGCTGGAGATGAATGTCCTCAGCTGGCTTTAAAAGGTGGGAACAATGTCCTGCACTTAAATCCCTTCACTGGAAATTTCGTGCCTTTCATTTGTTTAGCCACAGTAGAGAAAAGACTAGTCACAAAACTTTCCTCTGGGCTTAAGAAGATTTCTCCTTTGAAGCAGCACCAACAATAATACTGTAATAGAAGTAAAGGCTGCTCCTCTTACCCCAAGCAGATTTTCCCCTGCAGAAACTGCTGCAATTGCCATGCCAAAGTCTCTCTCTCCAGGCAGGGCCCTTCTCCCACTACTTTGTGTTGAACTTTTCCAAGCCAGCCATAAATACAGAGATCCCAAAGAGTTAATTTGCGTTTTTAAACCTCCTTCCCAATATCCTCTCTCATTCCTGCATAAAATCCCCATGTCCAGACATCAAATCAGTAAACCCTGTTGCCTGTCAGCGAATACAATGTCAGGCCATTAGTATGTTAATAAGTCCGGAGGGTGACAGGTGGCCTAGTAGACAGCTCAATTAAGCTGCTCATTAAACACACGCTAACGAACAGCCAAGGCAGGGCCTGAACAGCACCATTCTGTAATGACATGATGTCAGAGCGAACAAATGAGGAAAAATAACAAAAACATTACAGCAGTGACAGACGCCACTAATAGGGACCCCTTGCACTACATCAGCCCTCAAATCAATGAGCAACAGGGATCAAAAAACTCGACCCAACATTCTCAGGGGACTGAATGCAGCAAGATTTTTTTGGTCAGGTTTTTTCCTCTGGGGTTTTTTTCTCCCCCTTAACTGAAATTATGGCAAAATATCACGAATTAATAACGGGCGGGAGGGAGGGGGGGGATGAAGGGGCAGAATTTGTTGCCTGTAAATTTAACCATAAAAATGTGAAACCCGTGAAAGGTGAGGTCTGAATGAAAATCCTTCTTTAATGGGCTCATCATTTCAATTTGATTGGCATTTTTTGCCTTTATCTTGCCTTTTCCCCCTTTTCCTGGAGGCTGCAGGTTCCAATGATTTGCTGTACCTGCTCTGCCTCCTCATTCTGCTCGGGTCACCCCACCATTTAAGACAACTTTGAAAGTGCAGATTTGTAGCTATTATTTTTAAAAAGGGGGCTG
Organism: Campylorhamphus procurvoides; assembly: GCA_013396655.1. Lineage (NCBI taxonomy): Eukaryota > Metazoa > Chordata > Aves > Passeriformes > Dendrocolaptidae > Campylorhamphus > Campylorhamphus procurvoides. The sequence goes on from WBMV01006105.1 coordinate 64,695, forward strand.
CCAGCAGCTGGTAGAAAAAAATAATCCTACTGTTTTCAAGTCAGGAGCTTTCTGGGTAATAAATTCAAGCATCCGACGGGTGCTGCGATGCCATTTATGTCCCTCGGTGCTAAACTAATAGGCTGGTTGGCCATTAGAGGGTCACGCCCTGAGCTCTCATCCTCCCCCAGAGCTGTGTTAAGTTAACAACTGACACCTCACCGGGCTCCCCTAAAGCTCTCACTCGAGATTCCCACTAATCACTGGGATGGCGAGGTGTGTGAAGTTGGGGGAATTCGCAGCAGCAACTTTTGGGGGAAAAATAGAAAAGAAAAAGAGCCTTTGGAGGTTGGGAACGGGCAGGTGTGGAGGCAGGTGTGGGGACACAGGAATGCCATATATTCTGGGAGCCTATAAGGGATCCCCCTGATTTAACTGGGTGGGTTAACTGGGCAACTGGAGCCACACGACACCCAACAGGCAGCAATGTCACCTCCCAGCACTCCTCCCTCCTGTACCTGCCTGTGCAAAGGGCTGTGCTTCAAGAATTGATTCTTTTCCAGCCCTTTTGGCCTCCCCCAAACGCTGGGGGATGAGGACTGAAGGGTGCAAGTGTGGTGGGTGTAGCTGGGCTGGCTCCAGCTGTGCCAGGGACAATGCAGCGAGGCAGACATCAGCTGTCACATCAGGGAGCGGTGACAACACAGCCCGGCTTGTCCCAGTGTGGTGACACCAAAGGAGCACAGCTGAGGGGGAGTTTGGGGGGCTCTGCACACCCCTCCTCAGCCCTGGAGCCTCTACTGCTCTCACCCTCACCTGGGGATCTTAAATTGGTGTCCAAACTCGGGTACAGAGCACTTGCCCCAGGCCAGGGGCTGAGGGAAGTGCCCACAGCTCCAGCCCCACAGTGCCAGGGAGGCAGGGATGGGAAATGGGGGACAAACGACCCCCTTGTCCCACCCTGCCAGGCCAAGGGAGCTGCTCCAGGGAGGGGCAGAGCACTCCAGCTCTTGGGACCTTCCTTCTTCCAGGGGAACATCCCCGCTCTCCCAGTGCCTCTCACACTTAGGTTGCACTCACAGATTATTGCCTCAATTGCTGCAGGTTGTTTTGCTTCACCACTGATGTGCAGAGGTGCCTTTTGTTTGTCATCCATGCCAGTCTCTGACTGGGATACTGGTTTGGGTCTCCCACATCTGCTGGATTGAAGACTGGGGAGAAAAGCCCAGTTTTGCCCTGGATAAAGCAAGTGAGGTTTCTGGGGGTGCTTCAGTCCTGGGGACAGTTTAGGGCACCACAATATAAGAAGGATATAAAGCTCTTCTCGAGTGTCCAAAGGAGGGACACAGGGATGGTGAAGGGTCTGGAGGACCATCAAGGAGAAGGTGGGAACACTTGGCTGGTGCAGCTGGAGCAGAGGGCACTGAGGGCAGAGCTCAGCGGGGGCTGCAGCTCTATCTCTGCTCCCTGTGAGCAGGGACAGCACCCAGGAAGGGCTGGGGCTGTGCCAGGGCAGGCTCAGGGGGCATCTCAGCCAAAGGCTCTTCCCCCAGAGGGTGGTGGGCACTGCCCAGGCTGCCCAGGGCAGTGGGCACGGCCCCAAGGCTGCCAGAGCTCCAGGAGCCTTTGGACACTGGGACAGGGGGATTGTTGGGGTGTCCTGGGCAGGGCTGGGGTGGCACTGGATGATCCTTAGAGGTCCTTCCAACTCAAGGTATTCCATCATTCTGTGATTCTGTGAAGTGTCTTCCTGGTGTAACACTCCGAGGGGCAACACTGAGCAGTCTGGTGGGGCAAAATTAATGTGGTAAAAACGTGTGTATTGAGTGCCAGTCTAAGAACAAACTGAGCTAAACACACCACCCGACTGGGCAGTGTCAGCCCTCCCCTCCCTCCCAGTGCCCTCCCAGTATCAGGGGGGGCAGGGGCTGTCCCAAATGGGGGCAAACCCCACCAAGCATGGCCATGTGTGACTGAGATTGATCCTGTTTGCCTTGCAGAAACAGCAGTGGATTCCTGGGCAAAGCAGAGCAAAGGACCACGAGGTCTGAAGGAGCAGGGAGGTGTTTGGGAATGTGCTCCTGCTTCTCAAGTGGCTCTGCAGCCCAACTGCCCCCAAAACTGAAAATAATCCATGCTCAGAATTTGCAAACTGCCCGTGCAAGGCAGAGGGTGCCATCGTGACCTGCAGGTAAAGCTGAAGGTGAGAAACCAACCCTCCCAAGAGGAGCTCAAGGACCCCATGAGAAGGGCACTGCCCCAAAGAAGCCCCCCAGACCCCTCGCTGCAGCTGCAGGGGGGGCTCTCCACGGTGGCTCCAGCTGGAAAGAGCTCCCAAGAGCTCCTGCTGGGGTTAAAGCCCTTTGCCAGAATTCCTCACAAGAAATTCCTTCCACAGCAGCCAAAGGGAGGGAGCAGACATTGCTGGGGTGAGCTGGGGCAGGAGGGCACAGGCAAAAGTTGTAAATATTTGGGGAGTTGTGTTTTTATATTATTTGGGCATTGCCTGTGCCCAAACCATCCCCCCACCAGTGCCTGCTGCACCTGAGAGGTTCTGGGCACCAGCCCATCTCCAGTACTTGTGCTGTCCCTTTCCCCAAACCCAGCCTCCCCCAAACCTCTGGTTTCATGTCCCTATTTGGCCCCCCGTTGCCTCCCACCCCCATCTGGATTCTGTGGCCCAGCCCTCATCATTTCTGGTCTCACCTCCCAGGGACCTTTGCCCAGACCCCAGGGCTCAGCTCTGACTCTCCAACCCAGTTTCTCCCTCCCCTTTGCCCATTTCCAAGTCTCCATCCCAGTTTCACTGTCCCAGTTTCCTGCCTTCTCACCTCTGAGAGGGCTGATTCTCCTCCTGCCATCACCAGGGAGACTCCCTCCCCCAAGGGATAAGATGATGTTCTCCTACAGGTGGAACCCAAGTCTTGGACTCCCTCATCGGCCAAAAGAAAATTAAAACTGCAGAGATTTCTCTCTGCAAATGTATCAAACATCACAGTTGACCCTGGAGCATCCCCAAAACAAGAGTTTTCAGGGATGGAGTTGCCAAAGTTGACAAAGACTTTGTTGGGCAAGTGCACAACTCTCATTATTATCATTTTGTGGAGATTTCTCCAGACTTGGCTGCATTTTTGACAAGAGAGTAAAGCACAAATCCCCAACAAACAGCCATTTGGGCAGATTCAGATCATTCAGATTTTTCTGTGGAGAGCCCTGGGATTTGGGAACTGACAAAACTTGGTATTTGCACAGAAACATTTTCTGTTCTGTTGTGTTTCTCTGTGAGTTCTGTAAAGGTCCCAACCACTTGGCTCGGTGCTTTCCAACCAAAATTTGGAGGTGCCCAAGGCAGAACTGGCCGTGGCACTCAGTGCTCTGGGCTGGGGGACAAGGTGGGCATCGGGCACAGGGTGGGCTCTGGGGGCTGGCAGGGCTTTGCCACCCTCAGTGAATTGGGATTGTTCAGCTGGAGAAGTTTTGGGATGACCCACTGGTGGCCTTGCTGGACCTGAAGGGAGCCTGAAAGAAGGATGGAGAGGGAATATTTACAAGGGATGGAGGGACAGGACAAGGGAATGGCTTCCCAGTGCCAGAGGGCAGGGCTGGATGAGATATTGGGGAGGAATTGGTGGCTGGGAGGGTGGGCAGGCCCTGGCACAGGGTGGGCAGAGAAGCTGTGGCTGCCCCTGGATCCCTGGGAGTGTCCCAGGCCAGGCTGGACGGGGCTTGGAGCACCCTGGGCTGGTGGGAGGTGTCCCTGCCCATGGCAGGGGTGGCACTGGGTGGGCTTTGGGGGCTCTTCCAACCCAAAGCAGTCTGTGAGTAAAACAAACAAGGCTGGGAGTGCAGCCCTGGCTTGGCTGCCCAGACTGGCTCTGGCAGTGGAGCTTGGCTGTGCCAGGCAGGGTCAGCCTGAGCTGGAGCCATTAATGCAGAAGTGAAGAAACCTCATTTGGGGTGTTCTGTGTCGGCTCCAAAGATGACACATATCAAGTTTTCCAGCTCTGCTGGGAATTGTCTGCCTGCTAAAATTAAACAAGCAAGGCAAGGCTTTCCAAAGTACTGCTGCATAATGGATAAAATATTCCATGTGATTAAAGCCTGGAAAATCAATGTAATCTTTGCAGCATTATTAAAAGGTGATAGTCTAGTCAGTGCTGGGTGAACTCCCTGGATACCAAGGACAAAAGGTTATTTTTCCTAAATGGAACAATCCCTGGAATAGCAGCTAAACTGTTGTGGGGACCCTCCTGCTGTCCCCAGAGAGGTCACTGCTGCCACTGCTTCAGTGTGGGTGCTCCCAAGGTGCTTTCCAAGCTTACAGGGATCCCTATCCCTTCCTTCCTCCTCTCAGCCCTGCCTGTGCCCCTGTCCCACAGCTGGAATTGCTGGGGATCCCACCCAACCACCCCCTCTGGTCACCAGCTCTCCTGAGACAGCACTCCAGATGTTTCCCCTCCATCACAACAATTGGGAGCCAGGACAGGGGGACACAGGAGCAGGACCACCCAGGCACTATTTCTTCCTCCAGCAAGATCCTGATTGTGGCAGACACAGCTCACACCACACGGGTGAACCTGCCCAGGGGTTGTTCTGTCGCTGTGAGTAGGAAATGAGAAGCTCCTCCAGTGGGTTTGCACTTCTGAAGTAAAATCAAGGGGGCCAAAACATTTTCTCTGAAATATTTGGTCACAACAACCCCATGGAAAGCTCCAGGTTGGGGACAGAGTTGTTGGAAAGCTGGAAAAGGCCCTGGAGGTGCTGGGACAGGGGATGGACATGAGCCCAGGTGTGCCCAGATGGGCAAGAGCCCAAGGGCACCTGGTTTGGGTCAGGAATAGTGTGGGCACAGCCCAGGGCAGGGACTGTCCCCTGTGCTGGCACTGCTGGGGCACCTCCAGGGCTGTGCCCAGGGCTGGGATCTCAGGGAAGGGACCCCGAGGGGCTGGAGGGTGTGCAGGGAAGGGAAGGGAGCTGGGGAAGGGGCTGGAGCAGCAGGAGGGGCTGAGGGAGCTGGGGGGGCTCAGCCTGGAGAAAAGGAGGCTCAGGGGGGACCTTCTGGCTCTCACGGCACTCACTGAAGCTTTGGTAATGTTTGGACAACGCTCTCAGGGACAGGGTGGGATTGCTGGGGGTCCTGGGCAGGGTCAGCAGCTGGACTCAGTGATCCTTGAGGGTCCCTTCCAAGTCAGGATATTCCATATTCCACGTTTCTGTGTTTTACCTTGGTTTTAAAGTTCCCTACACAGCTACGGTCCGGTCAGGCACAACTTCAGGTCTCCACCTCACCAACAAGAGTGAGTTTGGGTTTTAGGAGGGTAGACAATCTTTGCATAGACGTGAAATACACACTCTGTACTTTATGCTGGGCTTTGATATTGATATCCCTGCTCTTAATAAAACGGACAGGTTTTTGGGGGACCTACAAACCTGCAGAACTCCCAGACCTCAGAGGGGTTTGTGGATGGGTCCCTTTCCAAAGGGCCAGCTGCCTCCCTCGGAATGCCAGGGGATGTCTCTTCTCACAGGCAGCATTTTAGCCTTGGATGGATCTCCGGAACCTCCCCAGGAGGTGAGAGGTGTGTGTGATACGGGCATGGAAAGCACCTCCCTTATTAACAATATTATCAAGGCAGTTGTGTGCCCTGGTCACCTTGGGGTCACACCAGGTGTGCTTCACTGTTTTCTGAGCCTGCCACACCGGGGCCAGCTCTGGAGGGACCTGGCATGAATTGTCCCTCAAAGCAGTTATAACTGGGACAGTGACAGACCCCCCTACAGGACTCCAGATGCACAAGCAGGAGAAACCCAAATAAACCTGTGAAAGTTTGAAAATTCCCTCCAGAATCAAAAGAACACACATTAACTATTAGAAGTGGCCTGGAAATGAGCTGGAAGGGCAGGAGAACCTGCAGGACAGCCCTGTTGCCCCTCGGGGTGTGCCCGGGCTGGAAGGTGCGTGCCCCGCGGAAGGGAAGAGAGGAGGGAAGGGCCGGAGGAGTCCCCAAGGGCGGGGAGAGCCCTCCCTCTTCTTGCGCCTCCGCTTGGGAGTTTGGGGTCTCATTTGCCACGGGCCGGCCCCGGCTTTAGCGCAGAAAGCGCTGCCGGAGAGGCGGCCCCGCCNTTTCTGTGTTTTACCTTGGTTTTAAAGTTCCCTACACAGCTACGGTCCGGTCAGGCACAACTTCAGGTCTCCACCTCACCAACAAGAGTGAGTTTGGGTTTTAGGAGGGTAGACAATCTTTGCATAGACGTGAAATACACACTCTGTACTTTATGCTGGGCTTTGATATTGATATCCCTGCTCTTAATAAAACGGACAGGTTTTTGGGGGACCTACAAACCTGCAGAACTCCCAGACCTCAGAGGGGTTTGTGGATGGGTCCCTTTCCAAAGGGCCAGCTGCCTCCCTCGGAATGCCAGGGGATGTCTCTTCTCACAGGCAGCATTTTAGCCTTGGATGGATCTCCGGAACCTCCCCAGGAGGTGAGAGGTGTGTGTGATACGGGCATGGAAAGCACCTCCCTTATTAACAATATTATCAAGGCAGTTGTGTGCCCTGGTCACCTTGGGGTCACACCAGGTGTGCTTCACTGTTTTCTGAGCCTGCCACACCGGGGCCAGCTCTGGAGGGACCTGGCATGAATTGTCCCTCAAAGCAGTTATAACTGGGACAGTGACAGACCCCCCTACAGGACTCCAGATGCACAAGCAGGAGAAACCCAAATAAACCTGTGAAAGTTTGAAAATTCCCTCCAGAATCAAAAGAACACCCATTAACTATTAGAAGTGGCCTGGAAATGAGCTGGAAGGTGGAAGGGCAGGAGAGCCTGCAGGACAGCCGTGTTGCCCCTCGGGGTGTGCCCGGGCTGGAAGGTGCGTGCCCCGCGGAAGGGAAGAGAGGAGGGAAGGGCCGGAGGAGTCCCCAAGGGCGGGGAGAGCCCTCCCTCTTCTTGCGCCTCCGCTTGGGAGTTTGGGGTCTCATTTGCCACGGGCCGGCCCCGGCTTTAGCGCAGAAAGCGCTGCCGGAGAGGCGGCCCCGCCGAGCCCACGCGTGGAGAGCCCGGGCTCACCCGGGTTAGAGCCCGGGTTAGAGCCTGGGTGAGCCCGGGTTAGAGCCCGAGTGAGCCCGGGTTAGAGCCCGGGTTAGAGCCCGGGTTAGAGCCTGGGTGAGCCCGGGTTAGAGCCCGAGTGAGCCCGGGTTAGAGCCTGGGTGAGCCCGGGTTAGAGCCTGGGTGAGCCCGGGTTAGAGCCCGGGTTAGAGCCCGAGTAAGCCCGGGTGGGAGCCCGGGTTAGAACCCGGGTTAGAGCCCGGCTGAGCCTGGGTTAGAGCCCGGGTGGGAGCACAGCTGAGCCCGGGTTAGAGCCAGGGTGAGCTCGGGTTAGAGCCCGGGTGAGCTCGGGTTAGAGCCTGGCACCAAGGCTGGGAACCCAGTTGGGAGCCCGGGTTAGAGCCCGGTTAACCCGGGTCAGAGCCGGCAGCTCGGCTGAGCCCGGGTCAGAGCCCGGCCGAGCCCGGGTTAGAACCTGGCACGAAGGCTGGTAGCCCAGCTGAGCCCGGGTTAGAGCCTGGCACCAAGGCTGGGAACCCAGTTGGGAGCCCGGGTTAGAGCCCGGTTAACCCGGGTCAGAGCCGGCAGCTCGGCTGGCACCACGGCGGGCACGGAGCTTCTGCCCTCGGGTTCCAAACGTGCCCCAAATCCCCGAACCCGGCAGAGAGCCCGAAAAGGAGCCCGAGTTCAGTGAAGTTTAAACCGCTCTCAAACACAACGTGGCTCTTCAGGGGGGCAAAGGGTGTCAAATAAACTGGTTTGTCTGATTTGGGGCACGCTGGAATTTTGATGGAATGGGGGGTTTAGATGTGACCCTAAAATGGGGCAACTTTGCCATTGGCAGTGCCCACCCGAGCAGAGTCGCTCCTGGCTGTCCCAAGAGTTTGGGGGGTGACATTTCTCGAGGTAAAATTGACACCTTTTGACCTTCCAGTACTGAAGACTTGCAACTCGAAATTAAATTTAGGTTTTGTTTTAAATGGAGATAATTTCTCCAAAGGACAATATATTTATTAATTTTCTGCTGGGTACCCAGGAAGGTTTTTGTTCAGCTTCTTAGAGGGGTTAATCCTTAAGATCTTTCTGTGGGGAGGCACGGGGATATTTTCTACAATAACTACCGGGATTTTTAAACCACTTTTTTCTTTCTTTTCAATTAAAATGCACCGGATGGACACAGGAGGGTAATTTTTTTCCTTATTTTTCAGGATTTTTAATACCGGGGCCATCTGAGAGCCGCCAGGGCCCCATGTGCACAAGATGTGTCAGAATGTGCTCAGTGCAGAAGGAATCGTTCCTTACCCCGACCATTTCCTGGTCAGACTTATTTGTTTTTATTTTTCAGATGGAGAAAATGTAGTCAATGAAATCCTAATGAATTCAATCTTATTGAAATTTAAAAAAAAGGCAAAAAATGCAAGCGTTGCCTTTCAGATTTTCAGGGTTTGCTTTGGATTTTCAGGGTTTGCCTTGGGTTTTCAGGGTTTGCTTTGGGTTTTCAGGGTTTGCCTTGGATTTCCCCCAGCCGCGAACGGGGGAACAGAAGGGAACAGGACGGGGGTTTGGGGTTTGAGCAGCTCCGAGAATTCCCCTCCGCTGGTCGGAATTAGCAAAGCTGTCCTTGGCGGGGCCGGGAGGAGAGGATGGACGGGGACCCGAGGCTCACAGCTGACCGAGGAGGCTCTGAAGTTGCAGCCTTTTGTGTTTATACTTTTGAAATATCTCCATTGTGATGCAAATGCTGAGTTTCAATAAAAAAAAATAAAATCTCTTTCTCCCCGTGCAAAGTGTTGTAGGAAGTGAGCTTTACTCCAAATGTTCCTATTGAAGGGGGGGATTTCTCTCCCCCCTTGTTTTCTGTAAAACGCTGAAAACGGCTGATATCAAATGAGCTGCTTTTCTATTATTCAAGCCTTGACACTTCCCAGCTTCCACCTTTTACTCACAAACGCCTGAATTTTTAAAATATCCTCAACTCATCATCAGAAACATTTTGGGGAGTGTATTTGTGGGCAGAGGGGGTAAGAAAACTTTAACACGCACTCGCTTTATTCTCCTTTTAAAACCGAAATCCCCTCTCAGAGTTTTATCAAAGGCTTCCTCATTAGGGGATATCCATGTAAATTATATCTCGAGAGGAAGAATAACTGAATGAAATGCATAAATTCAGGGCTGATATTCCAGCCTTTCATTACTGGTGGGGGTTTTGTATATTGTCTGAATCCTTCAGGGTCTTCAACGACGGCGACCAAATTCTGTGCGAGTTTCAGGCGAGGCGGGCGATGTGGTGCCTGACAATTTTGATGCCTTTCATCTGTAGCAGGTTAAAAGTGTTTTTACTGTATCCCTCTAGATGTAGTTCTGAAGAAACATTTCTCCTGCCAAAATACACACACAGTCTGGGATTAAAAGGGCTGAAACCTACCACCAAGTTCTTAACGCCCTCCCACCATCATTAGACTAAATCCGCCGTCATTCCAGATTCATTTTTCCCTTATTCATCTGTCCAACTAATTCCTGCTGCATTCACTGGGCTTACATCTTAATCTTTTCTGTTACATAGAGAATACATAATGAAAAGCTGCATTTTCTGGGTACATGCACACATTTGGAGCGGATGAACCATATGTGAAGTGACATACAATACTGAATGGGGGCTGAATGGTGTCCAGTGCTAAAAACAGTGCAAGTCCAGGAACAAAAAGCAGGAGAACAAGAGCCCTGTGCTGGGCTTGCCTCGCTCGAACACCAGGGGATTCGCCGCTAAAACATGGGTATAATTTCACTGTTTTCACTCACACAAGCTGTGGGAAAGGAGTCACCATCTGATGTTTGATTGTGCTGGATATGTTTTTGGCAGTAGCCTTGTAGTCCGCATTGACAAAAAAAGGGGGAAAAAAAAAAGGAAAGAAAAAAAAGAGAGGAGGGGGGAAGAATGGAGCTGCTTTTGCCGGGTTGGGTTTGGCGTCTGGCGGGGAGGGAGGGCTGGGGGAGTCCCTGGTTGCCACCTGAGAGCAGGGACAGGACCCCTCCCCTGCCCTGGCCCCCCTTCCCCCGAGCTCCCCCTCACCTCGGGGGGATTGTCACCCTCCTGTCATCACCGGGGGGAACAACCTGCGAGAGGTGGCCTCGAATTTCCCCCCAGAGCACCCGAACCTGACGGAGGGGTTTGCTGCAGAGAGAGGGAGCAGCTTCTGGGGGGCTGCTGAGAGCGGGGAGGACTCACCCCCAGCCCCGGGGCACTGCTGGGGTCAGACCGGACCCCCCGGGCAATAACTCAGGCTGTGATTTAACCCCCAGGATCTGTGGCTGAGGGCTGGCAGAGCCCAGGGCACAGAGGGCACAGAGGGCACAGAGGGCACAGAGGCCAGGGCACAGAGGGCACAGAGGGCACAGAGAGCANNNAGGGCACAGAGGGCACAGAGTCCAGGGCACAGAGGGCTGGCAGAGCCCTGGGCACAGCGGGCACAGAGGGCACAGAGTCCAGGGCACAGAGCGCAGGGCACAGAGGGCACAGAGGGCACAGAGGGCCGGGACCTGCAGGGGGAAGGCAGGAGGGCAGTGGCTCGGCGAGGGGAGGGAAGCGGCCCCTCCTGCAGCTGCCACCGCCCCCCGCCCGGCGGGTCCCGCAGCCCGGGCAGGGCTTAAGGGTGGGCTTAGAGAGGGGCATCTGTCGAAATCCTCTCGAGTTCAGCCAGGCTTAGCTGCGCTCCAGAGCTGGGGATGCACTTAAATGCTCTGCCTAACGACGAGAGAATGAAGCAGCTGCTGAACCGCTTGGCTGAATTAGGATCTGAGGCGGCTTCTCCCCTTCCTCCGGTTAACAACAGTCACCATTTATCATCTTTCTTTCATTTCTGTGCGGTCAAAATGGCCAAGGCCACCCCGCGGTACCCGGGGCAGGATCCCCCGAGCATCCCCGGCTCCTCTGAGCTTGGCTTTGGGACAGTGTCACCTCCCGGCCCCGCAGTGCCCGCTGTCCCTGGTGCCAGGCACCCCTCGGGCAGGGCTGATGGTGCCCAGCTCTGTCCCCTGGTACAGGTGCCGTAATTAGAGATACACAGAATTTCCGACTGGTTTGGGTTGGGAGGGAACTTAGAGCTCATCCAGCCCCTCTCCCTGCCATGGGCAGGGCCAGCTCCCACCAGCCAGGGTCGCTCAGAAACAAGAAGACTGGGACGATTTCCGAGAAGGAACCAGAACAGAAATCGTGTCACCAAATTTGACTCGGGAAGAGTTTGGAGAGCCCCGAGAGCAGAGCAGGGGCAGGTGGCACCAGGCGGCCCCACGGCGGGGTCTGAGGGTGGAGATGCCCTGGGGGTGCCAGGGGGGCAGTGCCACTGTCACCCCGAGCCGGGTGGCTCTGCCAGGAGCCCGGGCACGAGAAGCGGGTTTGGCTGCGGAGGAGTCGGGGCTTTCCCGGAGCTGGAGGAGCCTTTGAGTGTGCTGGGATTTCTCCAGCAGGTGGAGATCTCAAAGCAGGGTTGTGCCGGAGGAGAACACTGCCCAAAACAAAGCCAGACTGGCCAATTCTGGCAATCCCGGCAATAAAAAGTTTAAAGAAAGTGGCAAAGAGCAAATCACCTGGTCAAAGTGTTCTTTTCCCGGCCGCTACCGAAACTTCCTTCCGTGCTGAGTGATCCATACCTTTGCTAGAGGGTACATACATTATGTGGAGGAATTAGTCTTCTTTTTTCCCGGTTTTTTTTCGTATATAGGGTGTAGTGGGCTAATGGAAGCATATAATTACCGTGTTAGTATTAGGGAGCAATATAGCCGCAATAAATTAAGACTGCTTTGCAATTAGAATGATGAACACAGCTGTGGAGACAAATGGCATATGTGCTAATTAAATAATTTGTCACTTGACTGTTAAGCAAACAATACAGGCTCTTTACATTACAAACTTGCATCTCTAGGATGGCGTGATGGGCCATTAACGGAACGGCACGAACAGATTGCGGGGCCACGGCGGGCTGAGAGCGGCGGAAAACGCGGGCCGAGGGGGCAGTGGGAAAGAAATAAACTGTGGTTTTGAAAATATCGCAGACTTTTGTGTTAAAGAGTGGCAGAATTCCCAGAATCCCAGAACGGTTGGGGTTGGAAGGGCCCTCTGGAGATGCCCCAGTGCCACCCCGTGCCCAGGCAGGGTCACCTGGAGCAGGTGGCACAGGCACACCTCCAGGGGGGTTTGCAGGGTCTCCAGAGAGGAGACTCCACACCCTCCCTGGGCAGCTGTTCCAGGCTCTGCCACCTCCCTGGGAAGAAGTTCTGCCTCATGCTGAGCTGGAACTTGTTGCGCTTTGCTTTATGGTCATTGCTCCTCGTCCTGTCACTGGCACCATGAACAGTCTGGGACCACCCTCTGACACCCCTTGGAGATGTTGGTGTGCATTGATGGGATCCCCTCCCAGTCCTCCCTTCTCCAGACTAACCAGGCCCAGCTCCCCCAGTCTCTGCTCATCCCAGAGATGCTCCAGACCCCTCCTCATCTTTGTGGCCCTCCTGGAGCCTCTCCAGCAGCTCCTTGTCTTTCCTGAAGTGTGGAGAGCCCAGCACTGCACACAACCCTCCAGATGTGCCTCAGTGGGGCTGAGCAGAGGGGCAGGATCAGTCCCTGAGCTGCTCCAAGGCTCTCTGGGATGATCCCAGGACCCCACTGGCCCTGCTGGCCCAGGTCTTGGAAGTGATGCTGCTAACAGGTAGATGGAGGGTAGAATAATATAAAAAAAATTAAAATTAAAATAATTGAATCAATCAATCAGTAAATAAATGCATGATGACCAAGCCAACAAAACTGCCCCCACCATCTCTCTGAGGGTCCCTCCCCCTTGGAGGAGGAGAACGAAGGGCTCCTGTGTGAGAGATGATTCCCATGGCCCTGAACGCTGCCCTCCAAAGTGCCCAGTCCCTGTGGAGCTGAGGGGTATGAGCGGGGTGTTTCACTTCCCCCAGGCTCAAACCAGGGACTGGGGAAAGGGGGTGACTTCACCTGGCTGGGAAAGCCTTCAGGTAGCTCAGGATCAGCAGAAACCTTTCTGCCGTGGAGACTTTGAGCTCGTGCAATTGTGCATTGTTTTACAACTCTTGCTACAGAATACACCAGGCTGGCTCAAGGGCCACCATGAAAAGTGACCCAAAATCGAGACTCAGAGAAAAAGCAAGGTACTAGGAGAGTTAAATACTCAAAGAGGGGAAAATAGTCATATTTACAACACCTTTGCAGGAGGAAAATTATATAGAATTCTTATAGATTTATAATAATTACTTAAATAACTATTTTATAATATATCATTAGGACCTTCTGCTACCATAAAGGGCCCTGTGAAAATAAGGGCAAGGAATTTTTTATATGGGCAGAGAGTGACAGAACAAGGGAATGGCTTCTCACTGTCAGAGGGCAGGGGTAGATGGGATATTGGGGAGGAATTGGTGGCTGGGAGGGTGGGCAGGCCCTGGCACAGGGTGGGCAGAGAAGCTGTGGCTGCCCCTGGATCCCTGGAAGTGTCCCAGGCCAGGCTGGACGGGGCTTGGAGCACCCTGGGCTGGTGGGAGGTGCCCCTGACCCTGGCAGGGAGCGAAACTGGATTCCAACCCAAACCATTCCAAGATTCTGTGACAAAGAGATGCAACACTTCTGCCTGTTCATCCTGGGATGGGATGGGTGGTGTCAGTATTTTAGGAACAGACCAAATAAGTCAGCAAGATTTGCTCGTTTATTCTGCCCCTCTATAGCACACTGTGCCACCAAATACATCCAATTTCCCACTCTACTTGCAAGGATTTCTGTGTGTCACTGAAGGTTCCTCACTAAGATTTCCAGACATAAAAGGCTCTTCCCCCAGAGGGTGGTGGGCACTGAACAGGCTCCCCAGGGCAGTGGCACTGGATGATCCTAATGGATCCCTCCCAGCTCAGGGTATTCCATGATTCTCTGATCCAGTGGCACAGGCAGCACTGCAGGAGTGGGGTGAGCTGTGCCCGTGCCAGCTCCTCAGGGGAAGGCAATGAGTGAAAAGCAAAGCTGAAAAGGAGCCCCACACCTGCAAGATGTTTTAATGCTCATCTTGTGGCACAGCATCCCAACTGTGTATTCCAACAGGGCAGAGAATGAGGAATCAGTGCTATTTCTCAGATCCACATTTCTCCAAAGTGCCTTTTTGGCCCCTCTGCTGTTGCCAGTGGCTCCCTGAGAAGGGGCCAGGATTTAATCCACCCAACCACCCTGGCCAGCTCTTGAGCCCGTGGCATCAGCCAGGGACGTGTGGCACTGGGGGAGCAGCAGTTTTAAGCACTTGGGGCTGATTCTGTAAAGCCACCCCTGGGAGAGCAGCACCAGCAGCACCAGCAACACCAGCAGCAGCACCAGCAACACCAGTAGCACCAGCAGCACCACCAGCACACGCTGGGCTGAGGTGCCAGCTCAGGCTTCAGCATGTGAGGGGCAGGTTGGAGGCTGTGCCACTTGCTCCAAACTACAGGTCAGAGTTTCTCCCCAGCCCATGTTGATACTTTCTGCTTCACTAACCACAGCTGGACACTTTTCTGGTGGCACTAATTATCAGTTACATTCTTCTTTCTAATCACCAAGACCTTGTGTGTGCAATTCCACCTCCTCTGCCTTCTGCAGCCACGTCAGGGAGGCATCTGGAGTCAGGCAGGGTTGGAGTGCCCAGCCCTGGAGGTGCCCAAGGCAGGACTGGCCGTGGCACTCAGTGCTCTGGGCTGGGGGACAAGGTGGGCATCGGGCACAGGGTGGGCTCTGGGGGCTGGCAGGGCTTTGCCACCCTCAGGGATCCTGGGATTCGGGGTGGGGGTGGGGATGGCTGTGGGTGATCCCAGGTACATCCCATGGAGATGTGCAGAGGCTGAAGATACTCAGGTGGGACACTGGAGTAAAGGGAGGGTGTTAGGAAAATTTCACAGAATCCCAGGATCCCTGAGGGTGGCAAAGCCCTGCCAGCCCCCAGAGCCCACCCTGTGCCCGATGCCCACCTTGTCCCCCAGCCCAGAGCACTGAGTGCCACGGCCAGTCCTGCCTTGGGCACCTCCAGGGCTGGGCACTCCAACCCTCCCTGGGCAGCCCCTGCCAAGGCCTGACCACCCTTTGCAGGCACAAATTCCACCTGCTGTCCAACTTGATCCTCCCCTGGCACAGTTGGTTTCCTCCTATCCTGTGAGAAGGTCCCCCCTGAGCCTCCTTTTCTCCAGGCTCAGCCCCCCCAGCTCCCTCAGCCCCTTCTCTCTCCTTTACTCAGACAAGACTGGTTACAACAGCAACACAATAATTGAAGAGGCACATACAGAAAATGCAATTTCTTCACTGCTAGGCTCTCCCCACCCAGCTCCTCCCACGGCCCCTGAGCCAGGTAGAGGGAACTCCCTTCTGTGGGGGCATCTGTGGGGACATTCCTGCTGCCTCGCACAAACCCCCTTGGCCCTCTGTCCCCCTGGGAATCGCTGGCCCCATTCAGAGCGGGGCTGCAGAAAACAAGAGCATCTCGACCATCTGGGGCCATCCGAGCGGTCCCGGGCTGTGCTGGGGGGCTCGGGGCGGCCCCTCCGCAGCAGAAGGACCGAGGGCCAAAGGAGCCCTTAGAAAGACATTTTCTGATGATTATTTTGGGAAACCTTCTGGTAATCCCCAGTCAATCTGCATGCTAATAGAGGTCATTTACCAAAGCAGAGTACCGGGGGGAGCTTTGCATAATAACAACGTTAGTTTGATTTGATACTAAAACTTTTCAACTGTTCAATCAAAGGCAAAGCTGAATTTCTGCGGGGAAAAAAATGGTATTGAATGCGGGAGTGAATCTGGACACAGTTAAAGGGAGCTCTTTTTGATCAATTAGACCTTTCTGTGATGTCATCTTTATTACTTATTCTAATGAGATGGGTGTTGTAAAAAGGATTGGGGAGTGAAATCCATTGATAATCTCCTTAGCGCTGTGGAGAATATACAAGGTTTCTCCCCCACATTGAGAGCTCTAAGCTGCTCTAATATACTTTAAGACTTCTCAGTATCTCCCTATTCTTAAAGGAAGGTGATTTTCCTCTTTCTGCCGGGCTGTAGGTTTGTTCACTCCCGGAGTATTCGGGTGCAGATTTACAGCTGCACTCGGTCCTTTTGCTTCCCTGCTGCACTTTTTGTGCACAAAAGGCTGGTTTAACCCCAGATAAATGCTATCTGCTGCGGGGCTCGGGGGCTGCTGGAGGCAGAGCAGCCAGTGCAGCTGCAAACTTCCTTCTCAAGCCTCAGACCGATGTAAAACTCCTTGAAGTGCCAGGGCAAACATGCTGGATCTCCTCTGCACAGCAGCTTTTAGGGGGAGAATGGGCATTCTGGTCAAGTATTTGCACAGCACTTCCTCGGTCTCAAACAAGTGTTCAAGGGTATAATCAAGTCGTGCTGGACACCACTCAGGTCTCTCTCTAGTTTAAAAGGTGAAGGGACAAAAATAGTAAAAGAAGAGAATTCCTGACCTTGAACCAGCGTGTCTTTGCTCTCTGTGCTGACATCAGTCCTGGGTGTCACCAGGAAAGGGAAACCTGGCAAGTTTCCCAAACATTCTAGAAAATGACAAACAAAATGATACAGGTTTGTGTGAAATAAAGAGAAATTACTTTCCAGACTTGCAATACAGTTACATTGATTATTTGGATATGTTTAAGAAAAACATCAAGAAAGAGGGAGAGAGAGAAAGAGGGAGAACAAGAAAGAAGGAAAGAGAAAAATAAATGGAGAGTGAAAGAGAAAGGGGAAAAAAAAGAGACAAAAAGAAAGAAAAAGAGAAGGAAAGAAGGAAAGAGAAAAAGAAAGAGACAGAAAGAGAAACAAGAAAGAGCAAGAAAGAAAGGAAAAAGAAAGTGAGGAAGGAAGAGATGGAAAAATAACGAGAGGGAGAAATGCAAAAGGAGTTACATGGAGAAAGAGAATGAGAGGAAGGGAAGGAAGGNGGCTGAAGATACTCAGGTGGGACACTGGAGTAAAGGGAGGGTGTTAGGAAAATTTCACAGAATCCCAGGATCCCTGAGGGTGGCAAAGCCCTGGCAGCCCCCAGAGCCCACCCTGTGCCCGATGCCCACCTTGTCCCCCAGCCCAGAGCACTGAGTGCCACGGCCAGTCCTGCCTTGGGCACCTCCAGGGCTGGGCACTCCAACCCTCCCTGGGCAGCCCCTGCCAAGGCCTGACCACCCTTTCCAGGCACAAATTCCTCCTGCTGTCCAACCTGAGCCTCCCCTGGCACAGTTGGTTTCCTCCTATCCTGTGAGAAGGTCCCCCCTGAGCCTCCTTTTCTCCAGGCTCAGCCCCCCCAGCTCCCTCAGCCCGTTCTCTCTCCTTTACTCAGACAAGACTGGTTACAACAGCAACACAATAATTGAAGAGGCACATACAGAAAATGCAATTTCTTCACTGCCAAGGCTCTCCCCACCCAGCTCCTCCCACGGCCCCTGAGCCAGGTAGAGGGAACTCCCTTCTGTGGGGGCATCTGTGGGGACATTCCTGCTGCCTCGCACAAACCCCCTTGGCCCTCTGTCCCCCTGGGAATCGCTGGCCCCATTCAGAGCGGGGCTGCAGAAAACAAGAGCATCTCGACCATCTGGGGCCATCCGAGCGGTCCCGGGCTGTGCTGGGGGGCTCGGGGCGGCCCCTCCGCAGCAGAAGGACCGAGGGCCAAAGGAGCCCTTAGAAAGACATTTTCTGATGATTATTTTGGGAAACCTTCTGGTAATCCCCAGTCAATCTGCATGCTAATAGAGGTCATTTACCAAAGCAGAGTACCGGGGGGAGCTTTGCATAATAACAACGTTAGTTTGATTTGATACTAAAACTTTTCAACTGTTCAATCAAAGGCAAAGCTGAATTTCTGCGGGGAAAAAAATGGTATTGAATGCGGGAGTGAATCTGGACACAGTTAAAGGGAGCTCTTTTTGATCAATTAGACCTTTCTGTGATGTCATCTTTATTACTTATTCTAATGAGATGGGTGTTGTAAAAAGGATTGGGGAGTGAAATCCATTGATAATCTCCTTAGCGCTGTGGAGAATATACAAGGTTTCTCCCCCACATTGAGAGCTCTAAGCTGCTCTAATATACTTTAAGACTTCTCAGTATCTCCCTATTCTTAAAGGAAGGTGATTTTCCTCTTTCTGCCGGGCTGTAGGTTTGTTCACTCCCGGAGTATTCGGGTGCAGATTTACAGCTGCACTCGGTCCTTTTGCTTCCCTGCTGCACTTTTTGTGCACAAAAGGCTGGTTTAACCCCAGATAAATGCTATCTGCTGCGGGGCTCGGGGGCTGCTGGAGGCAGAGCAGCCAGTGCAGCTGCAAACTTCCTTCTCAAGCCTCAGACCGATGTAAAACTCCTTGAAGTGCCAGGGCAAACATGCTGGATCTCCTCTGCACAGCAGCTTTTAGGGGGAGAATGGGCATTCTGGTCAAGTATTTGCACAGCACTTCCTCGGTCTCAAACAAGTGTTCAAGGGTATAATCAAGTCGTGCTGGACACCACTCAGGTCTCTCTCTAGTTTAAAAGGTGAAGGGACAAAAATAGTAAAAGAAGAGAATTCCTGACCTTGAACCAGCGTGTCTTTGCTCTCTGTGCTGACATCAGTCCTGGGTGTCACCAGGAAAGGGAAACCTGGCAAGTTTCCCAAACATTCTAGAAAATGACAAACAAAATGATACAGGTTTGTGTGAAATAAAGAGAAATTACTTTCCAGACTTGCAATACAGTTACATTGATTATTTGGATATGTTTAAGAAAAACATCAAGAAAGAGGGAGAGAGAGAAAGAGGGAGAACAAGAAAGAAGGAAAGAGAAAAATAAATGGAGAGTGAAAGAGAAAGGGGAAAAAAAAGAGACAAAAAGAAAGAAAAAGAGAAGGAAAGAAGGAAAGAGAAAAAGAAAGAGACAGAAAGAGAAACAAGAAAGAGCAAGAAAGAAAGGAAAAAGAAAGTGAGGAAGGAAGAGATGGAAAAATAACGAGAGGGAGAAATGCAAAAGGAGTTACATGGAGAAAGAGAATGAGAGGAAGGGAAGGAAGG
>WBMV01006105.1:84958-107740 GCA_013396655.1 Campylorhamphus procurvoides
GGAAGGAGGGAAGGAGGGAAGGAGGGAAGGAGGGAAGGGACTGGTCCAATTCCCAACTCAGTCTCTGACAGGGATGTTTTGCCCTTCTGCTCTCTCCCGAGGGGTTTCTGCTCCCTTTGTGCCCTCCATGGGTGTGGATGGGCAGAGGTTTCAGCCCGGGTGATTCAGGGAACCTTCAGATGTACTTTTATTATTAACTATCAACATGAACTATTCTGCTCTCTCTTCTTCAGTCTTTCATGTCAGTTCGTTGTGCTGTTTTTATTTTGGGGGAAAGAACACATCCAATTTCTCTGAAACTCTTTTGGAAACAACAAAGGAAAATATTAAAAAAACCAAATGACAACTCCCCTCTTTATGAAATTTAAGCCTCAGGCTTGCAAAGAAATGGGCAGGTGGTCCCACCCTGTCTAACTGGGAATCAAACCCATGGATGGATGATGTATAACCAGCAGTTTCTGGGATTGGGAATGACACTTGACCATGCAGAGAACATCTGAGATACTAAGGGGTGTCTTCCAGAAAGACTCTAAAGATGGTCCAAGACATATTAAAAATAATATAGAAAATAATCTGGGAACAAATCAAAGATAATACAAGATGTTTGTTTCTAAACTTGCAGGTTCTTCCTCTTGACACAAAGCAGTTTGCTTTCCAAAGGGAAAGAATTCAAATGTTTCTGAAGAAACAGAAATAAAGAAATGCATGGACTTGATAAAGAGTCTGAGCCCGTTCCCTCTGCTCCTGGCCCTGTGCCCTGGGAGAAGATCCCAAACCCCCTGCCCTGTCCCTCCCTCCTCTCGGGGACTCTCCAGACACTCGATGTTTTCCCCGAATTTCACTCCATGACCAGGCTTGGCCATGGATCATCTCCTGGAGCTCTGGGACACCTTCAGTGTGGAGATGTTTGGGGACCCCAGAGAGGCTCCTTCTCTGCGTGGAACCCGCTCAGCACATCAAGGTGCAATGACAAAGAGTAAACCAGTGATGAACACGCTGTGACAAAGCAGAGGGACTTTGTGAGAAACACGAGCAGGGGAAATTCAGCTGTTATTCAAACATGTGCACAGTTGTTGTTCAAGAGCGTGAATAAAGCCAGAGCTGCAAGAGGGTCCCTGCCAGGAGGTGACACTGTCCAAAAGCACGGGTTGCACACTGTTTGTGATGAGAGGTCTTCAGGAACTCACTTTTTGGGGTGGTTAAAGCCTTTCCTCCTGCCAGCCAGCCCAGCCCTGCAGACCAGGCAGCTGGGGACATCCCTGCTGACACAGCCCGGCCGGGGAGGTGACTGTGGCTGTCCCCTCTCGGCGTGTCCCCTCACACCCTGCGAGGAGAAGGATGAGGAGCCGGAGCTCTCCTGTCTCGCCACGGAGAGGAAACTACCCCAGTGTGACAGGGCTCATCTCCTGCCCCCGGCATTGCTCCATCCCCGCCCCGGAGAGCCGAGCCTGCCCCTCGGTGGGACAGGGGACCGTCCCCTCCCCGGCTCCCCCCGGAGAGCGCAGACCCCGAGCCAGGTGGGCTCTCCCGAGGGTCCCCATCACCGTCTCATTTGCATCGTGCCTTTGGAGCTCCGGGATGACGCGGGGTCCTGGCCCTGTCTCACACAAGTGTCAAGCTGTCCCACTCCGCACCTCCTGCGGCTTGATGGGACCTGCTTTCCTGGGGACACGGAGCGCTCACGCCTGGAGACAGCTGAGCTGGGAGAAATGCGGCTCCTTGGCCAGCCGGGAGCGGCCAGACCTGCCTGTTTGCTCTGCTCTTTGTGTCCCTGGGGGGAACCTTCCCCTTGCCTTCTCTCACCAGTTGTAGGGTTGGTCAGAGTGAAGCCGTGGGGACATCATCCCTGGGCAGACACAGGTACATGGGGGTCCATCATCCCTGGGCAGACGGAGATACATGGGGGTCCATCATCCCTGGGCAGACACAGGTATTTGGGGGTCCATCGTCCCTGGGCAGACACCACGGGGGTCCATCAGCCCTGGGGCAGACACAGGTACATGGGGGTCCATCATCCCTGGGCAGACACAGTCATACCAGCACAGGGTCTGCACCCCTCTCCAGCCCCATCACTTGATCATATAAGAGGGTTTATTTTGATCATTACAGGGAGACACACATGGACCAACTCATCATTTTGTTCTTCAAATGGCTTTGAGAGCAGCTCTCAGAGTTTCCCACGGCCAGGCTGGAGCTGAAGGTCATCATGATGAGCCCAGTATGGTCACTGGTGCCAGCTCAGGTCACCTCTGAGTGCAGGTCTCTGGTCAGCACCAAGGCAGGACATGCCTTTGCTGGTCCCACCACCTTGTCCAGCCCTGCAGCAGTTCCTGCACCACAGAATCACAGAATATACTGAGTTGGAAGGGACCCACAAGGACCATCGAGCCCAGCTCCTGGCCCTGCTCAGGACCATCCCCAAGAGTCACCTCCTGTGCCCCAGAGCATCATCCAAACCCTCCTGCAGCTCTGCCGGCCTTGGTGCTGTGCCCACTGCCCTGGGCAGCCTGAGCAGTGCCCACCACCCTCTAGGGGAAGAGCCTTTTCTAATATTCAGCCTGAACTTCCCCTGACACAACTTCAGGTCCCCCCAGAGCAGAGCTCAGTGCCTGCCCCTCCTGAGACAGCTGGAACTGCAATGAGGTGTCCCCTCAGTCTCCTCTTCTCCACCTGAACACAACAAGTGCCCTCAGCGTTCTCCCATGCTTCTCCTCGAGCCCCTTCCCCATTTTTGTTGCCCTCCTTTGGCTGCTCTGATGGCTCCACATGCTCCTTATATTGCAGTGTCCCAAAGTGCCCATGTCCAGCCCCTGAGCAGAGGTCCCTGTGCCTTCCTGCACGGACTCGTCCCATCTGCCCAGCCTCGCTGCCAGCCCAGACAATGCTCCCACAGTGGCCTCTCTCTCACGGGCAGCTCGTGCAAGGGCAACAAAACTGCAATTAATGAAGAGCTCTCAGATGTTGCCAGGGCTCACGGGCCCAGTCGGCCACCCAACTGTCCCCACGGTGGACAGCAAGACAAGGCAAGAGCTCTCAATCAGTTTAGGGCCTTAAAAGCAGTGACTCACCAACAGACAACCATTTATTTTTATCATTGACCAAGAATTCTGGTATTGTTCCCTGGGTATAAATGCCACAGTGTTCCGTGACAGGGGCCTTGTCTCCTTCACAAATGATTTCCATCGAATGAAGAAGATAAATCCCGCAGTGAGCATTTCTGGGAATGGGTTTGCAAAGAGTGTGAGGCAGATCAGGAAGCAAAAAATGAGCCAAATGTTGGGCCCTTCCCCTCCCAGAGTCCCCACAAGTTGAACTTGAGACACACCTGGCTTTTCAAAGAGCCTGTGGCCTGCATGGTGAGCATAAAAACTCTGACATCCTCTATTTGTTCTCTGAACTGGCACAGCCAGCATGGAATTAATCACTGGGAATGGTCTCCTAGACCTATAAAACAGGGCGAGAGAAGGAGTCGTCCCCACACACCAGGCAAGGAGCCCCAGGCACTCTTCCATGGGTTCCCCAACACCCCTGCAGTGCAGAAGGGGCTTTGTGCTTGTGGAATGTGGGGCTGAGCACCCTGCAGTGGGTCCCAGCAGCCTCTGGCAGGTATTTGGGAGCAGAAAGTGTTCAGTGCTGCTCTTTGGGAAGTTGGCTGACAGCCCTGCAAAGGAGTCCCACTACATCTGGAATAAAGGATTTAAGGAACAGAGCGAAAAGCCTGGTGAGTGAGGCTGAATTTCTGCTGATTTCATGTCAAACATGTATTTTGGGTGTGGTGCAGTTTATTTACATGTTTTCTATGATAAATCACGGGCAATGCCAGTCCACCCAGCAATGGGTGCCCGTGTGCCAGGTCAGACAGCCCTGGTGGGTGGCAGGAGGGAGCTGGTGGGGCCTCTGGAGTGTTTCCAGCAGAAGGAAGTGAAGAATGGCTGCTGGGACCATCCAGAGTGGGGCAAGGACTCCAGCCCCACCAAGACATGGGTGAGAGGAACAGCCCCTCCAGAGGAGGATGGGAGGGCAGGTGAGCTGTGGGCTTTGAGCTGCACACTCCAGGAGCTGCCCCATCCCTCCATCCATCCATCCATCCATCCATCCATCCATCCATCCATCCATCCATCCCTCCATCCATCAATCCACCCATCCACCCATCCATCCATCCATCCCTCCCTCCATCCCTCTGACCTCTCCAGCCCCAGCCCAGCCCATGGAAACCCTCTGGACCCTCCTGGCATTGCCAAAAATCTCCCAAAGCCAACCTGGCGGATCCCGGGAAGCGCCGCTTCTTTCAGGAATGACCAGATCTGAAGGCCCCATTCTGTGGCAAACACTGATCTCCTGCATCTGCCAAACCCACCACGTTTCCTCCACCTCTGCCCAGCACCCCTCCCCACTGGTAGGGACCCTGGTGGCTTTTTTCAATAGTTGTTTTCTTTTTGCTTAAGACAGTCCTGCTTCTCTGCGGGGAGAAAGGCCCCGTTTGTGGGGCGCAGCTGCATTTCAAAGGTACATTGTTGGGGAGTTATGAATTTGCATGCCTTTACTAATGTGTGGAAACAGGAGAATTCTTTTGCTTTTTCATCGAAATTGATGTTATTCCTCTGCCAGTGGTACCCGAGGAACTGTTTTGTTCCATTTCCTCTCCTTTCATGCAGCCCTATTTATGTTTCGATCTGGTTTGCTGCCACCAAGAATCATTGTCATTGCCACCAGTGTCTCAGGGCCGGCCAAGTCCAGCAGCTGTGTGTTTAATGCCTCCCCTCACTAAGGTTTATTTCCTTGACAACATGGGCTTGTTTGAAGCAACTTTCCTCCCTTTAAGAAGAAAGAAAGAAAGAAAGAAAGAAAAGTCCCTTTCCAATGTTTCTTTTTATTTTTTTTTCTTATTTTCCCCTCTTTTTTTTCCTTCTTTTTTCTTTTTTTTTTTCAGCTTGCGGGCAGGAATGGGAGTTTTGGGAGTGAATACCGTGGCTACCCCCAGTTACTCCTGCCAGGGTCCCCATGTCCCCCACCCCAAAGCTCTCCCTGTGCCTCACTCGCCCCGCACACTCAAAATGGAATACCTAGGTGGCCAAGCAGGACCCGCTGACCTCTATATCCTGTTCCTTTCTCCGCGCTTTGCTGCCGCTTTCCTCGATAAAAGGCGAGAGTGAGAGATAATTAACAAAAAACATGGCCCTCGCACAATGAAACAACTGGCCTTGGCCAGCCAGAAATTTATCCTGGTTTTCTAGGTGAACTTTCTCCCATCAATCTTTCCTTTAAGCTCCGTGTTAGTGGGAGCAATAGGAACACCCCCTGCCCTCCCCCGAGCAAATGCTTTCTTTTGAGGGGGAACAAAACCCGGGCTCGCCGAGGGCCGAGGTAAAATCTGGGTGGTATCGTGCGGCCGCACAAAGCCCCCACTGTTCCCCCGGCCGGGGCTGCTGTTTTACAACAGGGGAGGGGAGAGCATGAATGGCCCGATGATGTGAAACAATCCCCGCGATTCAGGGCGACAAACCCATCCTCTGTTCCGCCGGCACGGCGACAAAAGGAAGGCGAGAGCGGCCGGGGCAGGAATTAAACCCAAACCGCCCCGTCGAAGGGAAATCGCCCCGATCCTAAAAGCGCTCCCGGGACACGGCGGGGCGAAGCTCGGGGGGTCACCCCTCCAGCTTTGGGGTGTCGGTGCAGCTCGGGGGGCTCACGGAGAGGGGCTGGGGGTGCTTTTTCCGAGGGGAAAAGTACAATAGAGCGTCAGAGGCGGCATCGCTGGGGCTGCTCCGCACCCGCCGAACACCCCGGCAGGCGCAGCCCAAACCCATTGGCGGTGGGGTCGGGACAATACGGATCCACTTCAGGTCCCCTCGAGAGGGTATTATGGCCAGGGAAAATATTTGTGCTCTGAAGATGACACTCTCCATTCTGTTAATGGCTCTCACCCGCGCTGACAATCACACCCAGCGCTCTCCTGGCAGTTGTCTGCCGGTCCCCAGTGAATGGGCCCGCTCGGCGAAAGCATCCCCTTTTCTGCCAGCAAGACAATTCCATTGTGTTCACCTACTTGAGAAGAGGGAAAGGTGAATATGAGGGCATCGGGCATTGTAAATTACCAATAAACCCCGGGCTGAAAAACACCCCTCCAATAAATTAGGAGTCTTTACTGCTGGTGGCTCACGCGTTGGGAAAGGCACGGTCGGCCTCGAGGAGGGAGGATTTGATGCAGAAACTGATGCAGCTTCATCACTTTTTTGCCCAACCCTTTTATAACTTGCAAAACCAACTACTGTTTTCTTGGGCCGGTTTTAAGTTCCAGGCACTGGCAATATGACAAAAGAGCCCAACCAGGTGCATTAACAGGCGCTGCTGACAACAGCAAAAAGGTGATGCCCTCGTGTATTAAACACTAAATGCTGCTAGAAGGGGCTTTGTCAAAGAATTTCATGTTTTGCTATGCAGGGAGTAGTAAAGAGATATGAAAGAATTTTAGCATTTCCAGAGCCATTGATTTTCACCCTTCCCCAAGGACAGAAAAACCCCAACCTAAGCCAACCCAACCCAACCCAACCCATCTTTGCAGAGGCAGATCATTACCTGGATTTTAAGTGGAGCATCTTTGATACAAACCCCCCTTGAGGAATACACAATATTCACAATATGCACAAAGTAAATACAAGGGCAAGACAGGAGCACCCCCTCCCAACAGCCAAGAGCTTTATTTTTTGTTATCACTCATAGATGTATTTATTTGGAAAGGCTCAAACACTTTAACAGAGCTCCTGGGAGGTTTTGCTTGATCTTCACTTATTTGGGTTGCCCAAGCCAGAGCAACTTTTTGAGAAGACCATCCCTCCTCCTGCTCTCCAGCCTTGAAAATCACACTTTCAGAATGAACTGTTTGCCAAAATGGTGGCTGATGGTTTGAGTTCCTTCTCAGAAACAAACACTGACACAGGAGGGTCTCAGATTTGCCCTCTAAACCAGAGCTTGCACCAGGGAAGAGCCACCATGGGAGGGGACTTCAAAGAACATGTTTTTTTCTGTTTGGAATCCCACTAGAAGAGCAGTCCAGTTTTTATTCTTTAGATTGGCACTCAAGGAGCAGAAAGGGATGCCAAAGGAATTCCTGATGGCAGTGGCAGCACTGCTGGCACTCTGTGCACTGAGGAAACTTTTGGTATTTCTAATAAAACACAATCGTTATGCCCCTCCTGCAGCCAAAATGTGTAACTGTGATGATGCACCAGCCCTGCCCAGGAGAGGAAAGTTGGCCAAAGTCCAGTGAAGTCAGCAGAGCAATTTTATTGTTTTTAGTATGATGATGACACAAGAGCAACTTTCAGAAAAGGGATGGATTTCTTTCAGGGGTGGATTTGCCTGAACACTTATCAGCTGTCTGCTGAAGATATTCAGAGAATCACAGAATAGTTTGGGTTGGAGGGACCTTAAAGCTCGTCCAGTGCCACCCCTGCCATGGCAGGGACACCTCCCACCAGCCCAGGGTGCTCCAAGCCCTGTCCAGCCTGGCCTGGGACACTTCCAGGGATGGGCAGGAGATGACAAGGCAGGAGACACGGAGCCCTGGGAGACAGGCAGGGTTTGATGATGGCACCGGCTGCTCCTGGGAACCCACAGTGAGTTGGTATTTGTGCCCTGTGTCCAACACGGCGCCAACCTGGAGTGGGCACTCTGCCATCTCAACAGATGGGCCTGAGCAATTTCAACTGAGACACTCTGTGTGTCCATCAAATCTGTTTGTTCAGGGAACTGTTCCCAGCCTGCAAACACAGGACCTCCGATGTGGTGTCCAGAAAGACAACACTACCAGCCCTGGAGCTCATCTGCCTGGCAGGGAGTGCAGGCTGCCAGTCTCTCCTCTTCTATTCCCACTGTCCCACAGCAGGCAATTCCATCATTGCAGAGGTGGAGCAGTGCCCGTGGCCAGGCTGTCATGGTCCCTGTGCCTGGAGGGGTGTGACATCCTGGGGACAAGGTGCTGACAGTGCCCAGGAAGGGGGAAGCCTCCAGTCCTCTTTGCACATCGTCACATCTGCCCCCAAAAGGCTGGCGCCAAACACCACCCAGGCCAAGCCAAAGGACACGTGAGGGGAGGGCAGAGCAAGGGGTTCAGTCCCAAGAGAGGCCAATAGGACTCAGTTCTGAGATGCCATCAGGTGAGGAGAGGGGGGCAGGGAGGGGTAAACCCCTTGGATCACAACCACACACACTCCTCCGGATTGCACGTGTCATACCCATGTGGGCATCACCAGAGAGCTGTCCCTCAGCTGTCCCCTGTCCTGTCCAGGCAGAACCTGGAGCTGCTGGGCATGGGAACAGCTGGGTGAGCTCCACCTGACACTTGCAGGTTTGCTCCTCAGGCTGCTGGAAGCAAATATTATCCCTTTCTTAAATTTTCCCCTTTTTGTGCTCAAACTTGCAATGCATGCACTGGTCTCAGTACCTTGTTCTGCACCACTCCTGGCAAGAAGATCTGGAGCAGAGTGGTGGATGCACCTTCCAGGAGCAAACATCAGTTCCAGAGGGGCATCTGCTGTCTCTCAGGTGCCTTTAATGGCCAAGTGAAAGGTGCTCTGTGCTCTCTACAACTCCCTGAGAAGAGGCTGTGGTCAGGTGGGAGTTGCTCTCTTCCCCCAGACAACAAGTGATAGAACAAGAGGAAACAGTCTCAGAGTTCAAGTTGGACATTAGGAGGGATTTTTTCCTGCAAAGGGTGGCCAGGCCTTGGCAGGGGCTGCCCAGGGAGGGTTGGAGTGCCCAGCCCTGGAGGTGTCCAAGGAATGGCTGGAGGTGGCACTCAGAGCTCTGGGCTCCCATCCCAAGTGAATCCAGATGAAAAAACCTGAAAAATCAGAAAGTCTTCACCTGATTCAAATGTAATTTTGTGACAGACCTGCCGAAGGGATCTGGTTTGTCCTTTCAGTCGTGCACGTGTCCTCAGAGAGCAAAAGGCCTTTTAACTGCTGCTAAAATCACACCCAGCAGGTCCTTCACGCTGCCACATGAGGACACTTGCCTGGACATCCCTCCCTGCCCCAGGAATGGTCTTGCCAAGGCTGCAAACTTGTCATGGGACAGTTGTGTGGAGAGAAGGGCTTGCCTTTGATTTTGGCTCTCCTCTTGGAAGCCCCTCCTGCCCGACAGGGCACATGTGCAAACACAGAGAGACAAACCTTTCCCTTCCCTTCTCCCCCCCCCCAGCATCTTCTCCCCATATGGGGCAGATCATCCCTTTTCATATTGCCTCATCTTCTGCTTTCAACACGATTTCCTTGACATCCCAAATTACAACCAAATGGGGGAGCGGAGGAACGAGCCTGAAATCAATTTCAGATCGCTCCAAAGGAATGGATTTATAGCAAAGATAAATCAACGAAACCTTTGAGGGGAGATCCATGAATTCTTGCTTCTGCCCTTGACATATTTAGTAGCTGTTGATAGAGGCCAAGCCAGCCTGGGTTCCCTGGTCATCCCAGGGATGGTTTCTCCCCTACATGGCCAACAAGAGCTGGCAGAGCCCGACACACACCCTGGAGTAAAGCATGAGGAAATCTACACAGCCTTTAAGCTGCAGTTGTTTGGGAGGTGGCACAGTGTTTCCCAAAGGGTAAGGAACAGCACAGTCAAGAATAAACAGCCTCAATTTAAAAAGGCAGAGGGGCTGATGGCACCTGGAAGCAACCCCAAGTCCCCACAGGGGCTGAGGTTAGTCTGGGTACATTAATGGGAAGAAAACAGAGGGGGCCTGGTCCCCTCCCTGGAGGCTGAGGGCACATCCCTGCTCCAGTCAGCATGAGCAGCTTGGTTTCCAGTCACTAGAAAGGAGAACATGGATTTTAAAACTCCATTCTTTAACATATTTCCTTCCTTCCCTCCCTCCCTTCCTCCTTTCCTTCCTCCCTTCCTCCTTTCCTTCCTCCCTTCCTCCCTTCCTCCCTCCCTCCCTTCCTCCCTTCCTTCCTCCCTTCCTTGCAGAAACATTAAAAGCTTTTTTCTTCATTAACACCAAATTTTGGGTATTTTGTGAATGTGATACCTAAGGGAAAAATAAATCTCAATTATCATATGTTTACATCAAAGGTCCTGATTTCTGTTAATTTACTTTGGGAAAATTAACAAATTACAGCGCTGAGTACCAGAGCATATTGCTGGGTTTGTTCCTGTCTCTTTCAAGATATTTAATTTGCCTTTGAAATCACCAGGACTGCTTCAGGAAAGAGGTGCTTTTCAGCGTGAGGAAGGGTAATAAAACCTGCTCTTTTGTTTTTAATATAACTGCCTGGTCTAATTTGTCTCCTTGTTGCAACTTGCTCCGAGAGTCCCTTAAAAGACATCCCAGGGTGCCAGGGGACAGATCCCAGGTGAGTGCCCTCCTTCCCTGCTGGGGAGGTGCTGGGGTCCCACTTTAACCATGAGCATTGTGCTTGGGGCAGGTAAGAGGGGACCCCAAAGCCCACCCAGTGCCACCCCTGCCATGGGCAGGGACACCTCCCACCAGCCCAGGGAGCTCCAAGCCCCGTCCAGCCTGGCCTGGGACACTCCCAGGGATCCACAGCTTCTCTGCCCACCCTGTGCCAGGGCCTGCCCACCCTCCCAGGGAAGGATTCCTCCTGTATATGTAACCTAAATTTCCCCTCTTCCATCTTAAATGAGTTGCCCCTTGTCCTGTCACTCCAGTTGCTGATGAAGGGTCCCTCTCCAGTTCCCTGCAGCCCCTTTAGGCACTGGAAGGGGCTCTCAGCTCTCCTTGCAGCCCTCCCTTCTGCAGGCTGAGCAGCCCCAAGTTTCTGAGGTGACTCTCAGTGTTCATGTTGTCTGTCTGTGAAATATGGAACACACAGCCCTTACCAGAGCAGTTTTTGGAGATATGGGTAGAGTGTAGCAGCAACTCCCTGAAGCTGCTCCCCTGGGCACCCCTAGTTCAAACACAGTAACCTGGTTGCTGGACAACCCAGGGAGCTCCCAGTTCCCCACATTGCCCACAGCTCCTGCCCCTGCAGAACAGCCCCCAGACCTGTTCCCTGGCTTGTCCCCTTCCCCTGTGTGTCAAGGTGAGCAGAGATACCAGCTGCCAGTGTGGGTTGGCCAGGGGCAGTGGCAAAGACTTCCACAGAACATCAGGGAAGGGCACAGGAAATTAAATAAACTCATTTCTATAGCAGCAATCCCATAAATACTAATCGAGTGTTGATTACTGAGGGCTCCCTCAGGGAATGCACGGGGACCACCCGATCCTGGGGGGCCAGGGGGGCTGTTGTCCCCTCCAGCAGGCAGGCTGGGACAATCTCAGAATTTCAGATCCCAGGATCCCTGAGGGTGGCAAAGCCCTGGCAGCCCCCAGAGCCCACCCTGTGCCCGATNCGAGGTGTGTCCAGCAGCTGCTTCCATTGGAACAGGGACTACACTGGCACAGCCAGAGGGCTCTGGCAGCTGCCCCAGGTCACTTGGGCACCATCTGAGCACCCAAACCCTAAGGGTGCCCTTCTCCTCTGCTCGAGACCACTGGCATCTGAGTGAAGCAAACGTGTCTGGACTGGCCAGGTAGGAAAGAGATTTCCTTTTGCCTTAGGATTCAGCCTGCAGTGCCCCACAGGACTCACTGGAACTGGGAATGAAACCATTTCTCATGTCACAGCTGGATAAACACTTTGCACAGCTCTGCCTCGGGAAGGCACCGCATCCCAGGGCTGCTGAGCAGATTGAAGACTCGGAGCATGATCCTTCATCCCCACGCTGGCAGGAGAAGGGAGATCAACTCTCAGCACTCCTTTTCCAGCTCCTAAAATCTCCAGGTTCACATCTGGCTCCAGTCTCTGTGACAGATGCCCAGTTCAGGTCTCCACTCCGAGCTGCCCCAGCTCCGAGAGAGGCAGGAGCTGCCAGAGACCCGCAGGGACACTGCAAGGGCTGTGTCTGGGGACACTCGGGGACAGCTTTCCAGCCTCCCGAGTGCCCACCTGACGGGCAAACCCAGCCCTGTCCTACCTCGCCATGGGCTGATTCCCTCAGCTCTCATTTCCCCTTCAAAGCCCTAGGAAGTCTCAAAGCATCCAGAGTGTGGACACGACTCTGGGAGTCCCCAGGGACATCAAAGAGGTTATGTCATCTCTCCTGCCAAAATCTGCGGGCACCTCCCGGGTCGTCTGCCCCGGAACATCCCGATTTTGGCCGGTTCCAGCCCCCTGTCGGACAGACGGAGCCCGTCAGGCAGGAGGGCAGCAACAATCCCCACCTCGGAGCAGAATCGGAAAATTGAAAGTAGCATCTATTCAGCTCCTCCGAGCGGTTTCAAAGGACTTGTAAGGCTGCGGTTGCCATTGTGCTGCTGGTAATTCTGTGTCACAACTAATTACCGCCTAATAGCCGTTGTGGGGACAAAGTCCCGGCTTTAAAAGAGAAGTCTATTTCGTCTCGCATTCACGCCTAATCTGACCCTGAATGGCGGAGATTACATGAGGTAATACAGCAGTTATTTCTACCTGCTGTAGTTCATAAGCTCCATCTCCAGCTGAGGCAAAAACCCCCTCCCCCTTTACAAAGATTATTTGTCATTAAAATGCTCAGTAGCTTTTTTTTGCTTTTTTTTTTCTCCTTTTTTTTTCTCCTTTTTGAAAGAAAGATCTGGATGTTGCCTCCACTTTCAGAAAGGTTTTTGAAGGAAGATTAGCAGGATTAGGAAAGGTTCACATATGTTCAGCTTCACTATTGGTATTCAAGACATCACAACTTCAGCACCACCCAGGACGCCCGAGAAAACCGAGAGCGGAGACAGAGGGGCAGAAAGAAAGAAAGAAAGAAAGAAAGAAAGAGGTGTCGTGGCCGGGGAAAGGCAAGAGCACTCCAGCAAGGGAAACAGCCGAGCCAGAGCCGGGCCACGGCCACAGAAATGCTCTCAGTGCGGCAGAAACGCGGCCCTTGCTCAGCATCCCCAACTCGGTGCTCTGTAAGGGCACAGGGCCCGTCCCCCGGACGTGTCCCCTGCCTGGGACAACACCCGACAGCGGGGGGATTTCTCCAGAGCTTTGGTAGGAGGAAAGAAGGTTGGAAATGAAGGGGGGAAAGGTCAGCAAAGCAACCAGCATGACCTCAAAATGCCGTTCTGATCCTTTGCATCTTCTGAGAAAACGAGGTTTGCCCGGAGACCTCAAAATGACATTCCCACACTTTGCATTTTTTAAGAAAATGAGATTTTCACGGTTTCGAATCTATTTGTACAGACCAACACCTGTCCAGTCAAAATCCCTGGAGATCTTGCCTCAGGATCATTTTTGTCTGAGTTGTAAACAGCTAAGAAAGGCAGAAATCCAGGCAATCCATACTCTGAATATGGGCACCTTTCTAGAGCTTGGAGAAAACTTAGGTGGCCACTGTGAATTTTCCCCCTTTTTAGACAAAAACTTTCCCCCTTGTTTAGGATTGTCCAAAAAACCCCCCAAGCTATCCTGAACACTTTTTCTCCAGTTCTGCCCCTTCTTTCTCAGCGGCAGCCTCACTTCTCCTTGCCCAGTGAGGAGCTCGTTCCTGTCAATCACTTCTGTCCTTTCCTCCACTCCTTGACCCTGGAGACACTCCCTGCCCACAGCTCCGTGCCCTGTCCCCTTCCCTCTCCCGAGAATTTCCCTCTCTCACTAAATGATCCTGAAACAAGGAGAGAAGCTGTGGCTGCTCCATCCCTGGGAGTGTCCCAGGCCAGGTTGGACAGGGCTTGGAGCACCCTGGGCTGGTGGAAGGTGGCACTGGGTGGGCTTTAAGGTCCCTCCCAACCCCAACCACTCTGTGGTTCTCATGATGATTCTGATTCCTTCCCCAGCTTTTCCCTCACCAGTCACTCAAGCTGAGCCATTCCCTGCAGATCAGGCTCCTCCTGGTTCCCCTTCCCAGCTCCGTGCCAGGCACTCTGGCAGCTGACACCAGAGGTGGCCACAAATGTCAGAGCCTCAGCCACGCTGGGGTTTGGCAGCCAAACCCTTCCAGCTCCTGGAGGAGCTTTGCCCTCTGAGGTGGCTTTGGAGGGTGTGTGGCTCAGGCAAAGCACGCCAGGCCCTCCCTCCCATCCCAGGGGGATCCGCAGGGGAGGCTCCATGTGGGACTGGAAAAACAATCGATGCTATTCAAGGCATTCCTCTTTTCACTTGCATTTTCTTCAAGTGGTTCCAAAGCAACATGTGCTTTAAATCGCTGTGCCTCCGTCATGGGAGCCCAGGAGCACGTGGCAATGGGAAGGGGACAGGGACAGGAGCAGGGCAGGGATGGGGGCAGGACAGGGATAGGAGAAGGACAGGGATAGGAGCAGGACAGGGATGGGGGAGGATCAGGGATAGGAGCAGGACAGGGATGGGGGAGGATCAGGGACAGGAGCAGGACAGGGATAGGAGCAGGACAGGGATGGGGGAGGATCAGGGACAGGAGCAGGACAGGGATAGGAGCAGGACAGGGATGCTGCTCCAGCCAGGCCAGCACAGCTCCCACCCAACCCATCAGAGGGAGAAACAGTGTAAAGAACCCAAATAATAAATCCAGCATGTTGTACAAAAGATCAAAACTCCTGCCAGAGCGTTACCGAAAGCAAGGAATCTTTCCTCCCTTTTTTCCTCCACAGCAAATCCAAGAACCCCCTGCCAAGCCAAGAACATCTTTCTGCAGCTCAACAGCTCAGGGAGGGACTGGCTGGGGAGGAACTTCTAAGGAATTCCAGGGGAAAGGGGAGGCCACCACGCCCAGAAACACTCCCCTTGCACAAGGCGTGTGGCAGCGAGACGAGAGGGCTGATGGCATCAGGGGATCTTGGAGCATCGCAGAGGAGGAGAGGGACATCCTGGGCAGCGCTGCCACCCAGGAGCCTGCAGGAATCCCCCCACGAGCTTCCAGAGGGGGGATTGCAGTGAAGGCTGGTGTGAGAGTGGGCATAAATCCCATCTAGATGTTTTGTATTGACGAGAGAAGGGAGGGAGAGGCCACAGAAGCTTCAGATTCAAAGCCCCAAAACTTGTGCTTTTAGACAACCCTCATTTGTGTTTGAATTGATATCAGAAATCCTGGTTGATGCAACATTTGTACAACATTTAATTTTGGAAAATGCCTTCTTTTTTTGTTGTTTCTTTGTGCCATCCAGACTTTACCTTCCTCAGGCAGAGGAAGGACAGTTCATACTTCCAGAGGATGCTGATTCAGGATTTGATCTCAGAAAGCAGAACGTGATGCCTCCTGTAAAATGGGCCTTTTTTCTGGAAAGGAGAATCAAACTTCCCTTCCAGTAGAGTTTGATTAACCCCTTGAAGGTTCTCCCTCCTTTGGGATCAACAAGAGTTTGGCCACAGCAAAACTTTCCTCTCTTCCTGTGAAACCACTGTCTGGTTGAAGCAGGAAAACAGCACCACTCACCTGCTCCAGCCCCTCTGGCACACCTGGGGGGGCTCCGAGGGACACCCCACCCCGAGCCACACGGTGGGAAACCTGCTCTGAGCGGGGTTATCTTTCACATCCACTTTCCTTCTCGTTCTTAAAAGGGAAAGAGGCAAAAGGAAGAGGGAAGGAGGGGAGCCAAACCCCCGTGAATAACCGCACTGCTCCAGCGCTTTCCATGGGCAGGGGGCCAGCCCTGAGCCCGCCCCCACCCGGCTGGGTGGGCAGGAGGGTGGGAGGGCTCGGCTGAATATTCATGAGTGGGAGGAGGCCTGGGCAGCTCCGTGTGGAGCGTGTTTGGCCGAGCTGCGTGGAAGGAGCAGCTGTCTGTGCGAGTTGTGCTGCAGCAGCAGCCCCGCCAGCCCTTCCCTCCCGGCAGGAGCATCCCACGGTCCCCAGTGGCACTGCGAGGGAGGTGTCACACTTCTTATGGGCTGGGAAATCAGGGGCAAAGCCTCGTCCTGCTCCTTCAGCTGCGCCCACGAGGCAAGTCCATGGGATCAGTATGGGGGGAAACCTCCATCTACCCGGGCACATCGCTGCAGGCTTCCCTCTTTTTGCCAAGGGCTTGGCAGGAGGTGCCAGGAGACCTTTGGCTCCCTGGTCGGCTGGTGGAGATGAGACTCCCAGGGTGAGTGGGTACAGTGGGATTCATCCTGGAAAGATCCAGAAGAACCACTTTCACAGAATCCCACACCGGTTTGGCTTGGGATGGAGCTTAAACCTCATCCCGTCCCACCCCTGCCATGGCAGGGACACCTCCCACCAGCCCAGGGTGCTCCAAGCCCCGTCCAGCCTGGCCTGGGACACTTCCAGGGATCCAGGGGCAGCCACAGCTTCTCTGCCCACCCTGTGCCAGGGCCTCACAGTAAAGAATAAAGCATTTCTTCCATAGGAAGAGCCCCAAAGCACCTCTTTTCGCAAACCAAACCAGTCTGGGATTCAGTGATTCTTTGGACACTTTTCCATGCCATGTTTGGCCATCTGGACACAACCCCCTGACCCTCTCCCAGCCAAATATCTCAGGGAAGGAGGTGACAAACAGAAACCAGGAGCTAAAAAGTCCTGATTGCCTGGGTAGCTCGGCGAAGTTGGGACGAGTCGATGAGAGACATATGGTTCCAGCAGTCCCTAAAAATATAATTGCTATCTTCAGGTGGCCACACACCCTCTCCTCCTAATGAGTAAGATATTTAAAGACCTGAACTGTTTATGTGACATTTCAATAAATAATGCGGAGATTTGACAACATTTCCATATTCCTCCTTTAATGTCTCAATGTCTCTGACTTAATCCCAGTTCCTTGGCATTTATTACTGTTTGTTACACTAACAAGTGAGATTATGAGAATTCTAATGAAGGCTTCCAGTGAAAAACTCTGTGATTAAAATGCCATAATAACAGTTGCATGCATTTATGTGCCTGATTATCATAATCTATTTAGCACAAGTAAACATACAAACAGAAGGAGAAAAGCGAGCCCACTGACACTCCAGCGAAAGGAGAATTGGAAATGAGGGAGAAACAATGTAAATATGTAAATGTCTTTGTGTATTCTTTTTATCTTTTTTCCTCATCCTCGCCTTCCCCACCCCTCCCCCCGTTTGCTAATGAGACATCTATGGTTCGTCACATG
This sequence comes from Campylorhamphus procurvoides, assembly GCA_013396655.1. NCBI lineage: Eukaryota > Metazoa > Chordata > Aves > Passeriformes > Dendrocolaptidae > Campylorhamphus > Campylorhamphus procurvoides. Next base: position 101,997 of record WBMV01006105.1, read on the forward strand.
TGGTCCCTCTTTGGCTGGCCGAGGTGCGGGTTTTGGGCCATCTGCTGGGGCCACTGTGCCGAACAAAGGCACCCCGAGAGCGGGGGGGATGCTCAGCACAACCTTTGACACCCCGAGCGCCACGAGCGGAGTGGGGCAGAGCCGGCCTTTGAAATGTTCCTTCCCAGCGCCGGGTTCAGCTGTTCCCCCAGGAGATCCAGTCCCGGCATGAGAGGGGAAGGCACCAGCGCCCCGGAACGCTCAGCAAAGCAAGGAGAAACCTCGGCACGGTTCTTGTCTAGACTTTTGCAACACGGTTTTGAAGTATTTTTTCTCCACCTTAAAGAACGGATTAGATAAACACCTCAAGGGAGGGGATTGTCCCGCTCTGCTCTGTGTTGGTGTGGCCTCACTTGGAGTGCTTGGAGTGTTTAGGGCACCACAATATAAGAGAAGTCTAAAGTTCTTAGAGAGCGTCCAAAGGGAAAAGAAGATGGTGAAGGGTCTGGAGGACCATCAAGGAGAAGCTGGGAGGACTTGGCTGGTGCAGCGGGAGCAGAGGGCACTGAGGGCAGAGCTCAGTGGGGGCTGCAGCTCCATCTCTGCTCCCTGTGAGCAGGGACAGCACCCAGGAAGGGCTGGGGCTGTGCCAGGGCAGGCTCAGGGGGCATCTCAGCCAAAGGCTCTTCCCCCAGAGGGTGGTGGGCACTGCCCAGGCTGCCCAGGGCAGTGGGCACGGCCCCAAGGCTGCCAGAGCTCCAGGAGCCTTTGGACACCGGGACAGGGGGATTGTTGGGGTGTCCTGGGCAGGGCTGGGGTTGGCACTGGATGGTCCTTGGGGGTCCCTCCCAGCTCAGGATATTCCACGACTCTAAATCCTCCATCCCAAGACCCTTCCACAGCACTGTCAGTGAACTGCCCACCCCAGCGAGTGTTTCCACACGAGCCTGGCTGTTGTTGCCACCACATGAAACCCTTTCTGAAAGGCACCAACACCTCGGGGTGAGGGATCATTTCCACACCAACAAGATCCTCGGCGCTCAGTCAGACAGGTACATTCACCTGTTAGCACCAGGGATTTTAAAGAGCTTTCCTCCTGAGCACAGGGTAGGGCCAGGATAAAGGGGTGACCTCAGGGAAAGTTGGTTTCCAGTGAGTGTTTTTATGGGAAGCAAAGTTTATCCATGTTTTCATGTTCTGCTCCTCACTAAAACTTTGCCGGGATTCTCACTTCTAAGGATCTCTCAGCTAAACTAAAGACATGGAAAGTGGAAAAGAGAAGAGGAGCATAAGAGTGACACATGCAGACAAATGTGAAAATAAATTATGAAAATGCTGCCCAGGACACCTGAAATGAGAACTAACAGTCCATGCGTTATCACATGGAAATTTCCTTCAAAAATTAGAGTGAAATACGATCTTTTAGGCTGAGTTCAGCCCTGACAAGGACACCCCATTTTTTGCAGAAGAGATATACCTGGTTTTGCCAGAATTCTCTTTGCCCCTCTATCTATAAAATACACATTTCTTCCACCCACCTCAGACCCTATTCCTGGGACCAGGGGCTGGAAGTGACTCAGACCAGCTCACCAGAGTGGACAGTGCAGGGATTTTCTAATCCCCTTTGTATCCCACTTGGCCAAAGCAAAGCAATCAGACAAGGTGCTCAGTTTTGACTTGTATGAGAGAGAGAAAACTTTGTGTGCCTGTGCAAATCCCAGCACAGACCCATAATACATCCAGGTCTGGCGTCCTCAACACAAGGATGATGTGGAATGGATCCAGAGGAGGCCACAGAGATGCTCCAAGGGATGGACCTCCTCTGCTGTGGGGACAGGTTGAGAGAGCTGGGGGGTTCACCTGGAGGAGAGAAAGCTCCAGGGAGAGCTGAGAGCCCCTTCCAGTGCCTAAAGGGGCTCCAGGAGAGCTGGAGAGGGACTGGGGAGAAGGCATGGAGGGACAGGACACAGGGAATGGCTTCCCAGTGCCAGAGGGCAGGGTTAGAAGGGGTATTTACAAACAGGTATTTCTTTGCTCAAAACTGAAAAAGAAACCTCAGGGTGAAACTGATCCTGAGAAGAGTTTGAGCACTTTATGATGTGAAGACCAACAGGTGCCTGCCCAGGGTGTCCAGGACATGAAGTGCCAGCACTGCAGTTTCCTGGTGTTTCAGCTTCTCCCTCCTAATGTGCTCACAGGATGTCACAGAATCCCAGAATGATTAAGGCTGGCAAAGCCCTGGCAGCCCCCAGAGCCCACCCTGTGCCCGATGCCCACCTTGTCCCCCAGCCCAGAGCACTGAGTGCCACGGCCAGTCCTGCCTTGGGCACCTCCAGGGCTGGGCACTCCAACCCTCCCTGGGCAGCCCCTGCCAAGGCCTGACCACCCTTTGCAGGCACAAATTCCTCCCCATGTCCCCCCTGGCCCTGCCCTGGCCCAGCCTGAGCCCGTTCCCTCTGCTCCTGTTGGGATGGCATTGCCCATGAGAGGGGAGATCCTGGGTAACACAGAGCAGCTGGTAAATGAAACAGTTGTCAGACTGGTTTATAAGCTTTAGGAACTGTATTTTGTTAAGGCAATAAAATGGTTGTATAGAGTTATCGCCAGCTCTCCTGGAGCCCCTTTAGGCACTGGAAGGGACTCTCAGATCTCCTGGAGCCTCCTCTTTTCCAGACTGAACAACCTCAAGTCAGTCCCCGTTAATCTCCCGGGTGTGACTTGTTTGAATGAAGGGCTGTGCTGGAGAGAGGGGCCGGCTGAGCCTCAGAGATGTGAGACACACAAAACAGCCCGGGCTTAAAGAACAATCTAATTATTTTGTTGTCGATGACAGCAGGCTCGTAAGTGTCAAAAGTTTATAAATAAAGTGTTTTTTTTTTCCTGCGAGATGAGAACAGGAGATGGCCTATTTCCTGCATATTTTTAATCCTGCAAATATCACAAACATCAGCTCTGGTATTTCTGAGACTTCCCTCTGGGTGATTCTTGTGAAGATGAGAAGCTTTTCCAGTCTCTGATTGAATGGGAAGACATGCTGAGTTTTTGGCAAAGAGCATGTGTTTCCAACATTTCCATGGAACAAGTGTGAACGAAAACAAATCCAGCTCTGGAAAAGAGGAGAACCTCAAGGGAATAACAGCGAGTCCCTTTACCTGGAGATCACAGGTATCAAATGTGTTAATTGGGCAGGTGTGACTGTACCAGAACCCACAGGCTGGGCTTCACTGGGAAGTCCAGACACCACCAAAGTATATTTTGATCTGATTGAGATACAACCAGAAATAATTAATCCAAAGATAAAAGGAGGAAAATGGGCCAAACCTGAACCTCCCAGTTGTTGTTCTCTGCCCTGAGACTCCCCTCCCCCCTTTCTGCAGTGGGCAAAGAGCTTTCAGGCACCCCGATCCTGTTCCGTGTCAGGTGCTGAGATCTGTGGGCCAGAGGTGTTTGAGGGGGACAGGGGTGACCCCCACGGAGTCCCTGAAGATCCCCCTCCTGACCGAGCAGTTTCAGCGGCTCTGGAGCTGAAGAGCCCCGATTTGAGCTGCCAGCCCTGCCAACAGATGGGAGGCAGACAGCGCTGGGGATCAGGTTTGAGACAGCGCTCAAAGCACTTTCAGCTGCCAGGACCTGCAGTCACCCCGGCCCTCGGTCCTCGGGGTGCCCCGGGTTCCTCACAGCCACGCGGGCCGCTCCAGCGTGGCTGGGTGTATTCCTTGGACTTGGAGGGATATGGGCAATAAAAGCCCCAAACAATAACCTAATGACATTCCGAGTGGTTTTCGACATGAAAGCAATAGTCTGGTTTTCATTAAGTTATCACTTCATCATGTTCCCTGATTGCCTTCATTCATGCCTTAGTTGTCTACAGGCGCTATTAAAAAAAATAATACATATTCATAGCTAAGAAAATAGGCTCTGCTCCACATTTTAGTGTCAAAATCAAGTTCGGGTGAAGGGCTCCTCTGGGACTCCGCCGGGGCCGCTTCCCGGGATGCGCCAGCGAGCGGCTCTTTGCAAAACGGAGCCTTCTCGAGTCCGGGAGGGGGGTGCGATGTTTAATTTGTCGTCTCACGGCAGAGATCACCCCCCTTCCTCCCTGCAGCCCCGGCCCCGCGGGCTGCGGGACGGACAGAGCTCATGTCCGGACAGACGGACGGCGGTCACCAAAGGCATCGCTCCCTCCGTTACCGACACTGATCCCGGTTTCTCCGAGGCGGCGGCAGCAGCGGCTGTGTGAGGTTTCCTCTCTGCAGTGGGGAGGGGGGAAAGAAGTAAAAAGGAAAAACGAAAAAAGAGAAAAAAATCAGGAAAAAACAACCAAAAATGAAAAGGAGAAAATGAAAAGGAAAAGGAGAAAGAGAAGGAAAATGAGAAGGAAAAGGTAAAGATAAGGGAAAAGGGAAAGAAAAAGGGAAAAAGGAAAGGGAGAAGAGCAGTAAGAGGTGAAGGAGGAGGAGAAAGAGAAGAAGATAAAGGAAAAAAGATAAAGAAAAGAAGAAAAGGAAAAGAAAAAAGGAAAAGGGAAAGGAAAAGGAAAAGGAAAAGGAAAAGGAAAAGGAAAAGGAAAAGGAAAAGGAAAAGGAAAAGGAAAAGGAAAAAAAGAAAAAGGAAAAGGAAAAGGAGCAGGTCCGCTGCCAAGGTCTCCCCCACCCCGGGACCCCCGAGAGCTGCCGGGACCGTCCCACGGGCCCACTGGCCCCGCAGCTTCCCCGGGGTGCCGCTTTTCACGGCCATCCCTTCGGGCAGGTGACCCCCACTCTGCTCCGCATCCCCCTCCGCACCCTCCGAGCCGTCCCATCCCAGCCCGGGCCGATGAAGCGGCGAGGGAAAGCCGGCCGGGCCCCGGGACTGCCGCAGACCCGACGGGGAGGACGGGACCCCCCACCCGCCTGGAGGCGGAGGGGCGGCGGATCCGACCTTTTAAGAGAGAAAGATCCCAGCCTTTGAGAAGGGGAATTACCGAGCCCTGGGAAGCGGGCGGGACATGGGACACGAGTCATGCCGGTGTTTTCCTCCTCCTCGCCCCGGCCCCGCGGCCCGGGCTGCGACCGCCCCAGCGGCGCTCCGGACCCGGCCGGGGCCCGCTCCCCCTCCCCGGGCAGGGGCCGGGGGAAACACGCCGGGCCTTAATTAGTTGTGCTCGTTGTTGGCGTGTTTTCTGCGGCTCCAACAATGCGGCCCGCAAGAGCCGTCAGTCAAAAGGCAGAGCCCGGCTCCCCGCTGCCCCCCACGAGAGAAAGGCAAAGCTGGCACAGACGTGTGTCCTTCCCGTCCCGTCCTCACCTCGGGGGCTCAGCCCCAGCTCCCCCCGCCCCATTCTCGGGGTATCCCCGCTCCCCGACCGGGCTCCGCAGCCCCGCAAGGCGGTGCGGGCACCGAGGGGCGGCGGGAGCTGCGGGCACGGCCCTGGTGGGCAGGGATCAGCGGGACACACGCCCGGCTGTCGCTGGCACAGATTGTCCTAATTGACCTGTTACGGATCATCCCCGCAACCGTTGGGAAACACATTTCCACGCTTCACTTCTTAACGTTTTAAATACATATTTAACGGATGGTTGAGGCTTGCCGGGCCAGCTGGGAAACACACGGGTGTAAAAATAATACAACAAAGGCGAAGGGGCCGGGGGGGAATGGCGGGGAGGGGGCGGCCGGGGGATNCCGACCCTGTTGCGCGGAGCTGCCGGGCCGAGGGGACTCTCCGGGAGCCGGGTGAGCAGCGGAGGGAGGCGGGAGGCGCTTCCGAAGGTCATTTGTTGTTGTTG
>WBMV01006105.1:113517-135483 GCA_013396655.1 Campylorhamphus procurvoides
GATCCACTGTTGAGATTTTAAATAAAAAACAAACAAACAAAAAACCCAAACAAAAAGCATTTAAAAGAAATGTCCTTTTCATCTTTCTCGCTGTTTTGGGGAGACGGAGGCAGGTGGGGAAGGGATGAGAACATTTTAGGCTCATCCTTTTCTTTTCTTCAAGTTTTTTGTTAGTTCGCTTCTCCGGCTAATCGAAATCATTTGGGGGTTGGGTTTGGCTTTTTTGTTGATTTTTTTTTTTTCCTTTCTCAATTGCTCCTCGCAGATTCAGGGCGGCAAGGAAGAAAAACCGAGCGGTACCGCGTTCGGTATGTGAGAATGTTTGCCTATCGAACCCAGAGCTTGGCAGGGGCTAAATATTAATTCAATATTAATTCAATATTAATTCGGGGGGAGGAAACATTAAACTTGGCAGTGGGGAGTTTGCTCCCTGTAATGGCTCCTACGCACTTGACCTTCGACTGAACCCCCTCCAAACGAACATCCACAGAAAAGACAATTCTTTTCCTCACGAACTCGATCGTGTCTCTGGGCCGGGTGTATTTTAGCGGTTCTGGGCAGGTATTTGGGCAGGAAACATTTCCCCCAGGCCGAGGAAAGGGCTTTCCTCCCGGAGGGTGCAGAGCAGCCTGTGGCTCCCCCTTTGCTGCAGGGGGAGAAGGAGAAGGACCCAAGAGAATCCCGTGTTTTTGAGGAACAGGAGCTCGGCAGCCCCGGGGGACCTCGGGACGGGCGGAGGTTCCCACGGTGCCGCATCGCTTTGGGGGCTGCGGGTGGGCAGGAGACCCCAAACCCCGCGTCCTTGCCCCGGCAAATCCCTTCCCATCTCTCTCTCTAGCCCGACAAATGCCCAGACAGCTGTTTGAAACAACCAGCTGGCTACCTACGCATAAATACAGAATTATGAATGTATTATCACGGGGCGTGAAGGAGTTTCGAGCGCACAGACAGCCCCGAGGAAGGAGAGAGCGGGGACCAGGGGGAGTTTGTGTGCCTGGGTGAGACGAGGCGGTGCCGGGGCCGGGACTGGTTGGGGTCACGGCGGGGAGCGAGGGGGTCCCGGCCCCACGTCCTGCCTTGCCAGGGTCGCTCCATCCTGCCGAGACTCGCCCCGCTCCAGCCCCTGCAGGAATGGGAACAGGGCTCGGGAAAAGTGTCCCCCGCCCCAGGGACTGTGAGGAACAGCCCCCGCTTTTTCCACAGCGACACCCAGCCCAACCTTTCCCGACCCCCGGAGATTACCTCCCCTTCCCAGCACCCCCGACTTCGGCCAGCAAAACCCCTTTGGCGACAGGAGGGACGAAGCCCCGGGGACCAACGACGAGCATCGCTGATCCCCCAGGTGCTTTATCCTGTTCGGGTGGTCCCGGTGCTGCCCCTGGTTTTAGGGACCGCCTCAGGGAGCCAGTTCAGTGCCGGTGTGTGGCTTTGAAGGCGATCCTTGCAGCACAGGCCCCCCGCTCCTGCCTTCCCCGACGGTGGGGTGGGAGAAGCGGGGGCCTGGCAGCCAGGGGTCTGCCAGCGCCCTGGGACGGTCCCCACGATGGGCGCCCTTCTGCCAAGGCTGCGCTGCCAGCCAAAGGCCGGGCAGGGCCGGGGAGGGGGCAAAGACCACCTCAGTCCCCCCCGCTCCTCCGCAGAGCCCGAGGGAGCCCGGGGGTGCCGGGACCGGCATGGGGAGCTCCCGCCAGGCCAGAGTCGATGTGATGCAGCCCCCGTGCCCCGATTTGGCTGCCGGAGCCCCGTTGTCGCTGTCCTACCCCCCCCACACCCCCTCCACACATACACACGAGCAGGGAGGCCGCAATAAGCAGAGCAGCTTTCCCAATTAGCAGGGCTCGGCGAGGGAGCGCCGCTGCGGAAGAAGGGCAGGAGCAGGTGAGAATTAGAGGGAGCATCATTAGGAGCTGCTCTTTGTCTCTATTAAAGGCAATAATTAGCACCCTGACAGATGCAAAAGTCGGCAGTGGCCAGAAGCTGGTAAATCCTGCTCGTCTGCCTGCCCGGCTCGCACCCGCAGGGCCTTTGCCGTCTCTAACAGGTGGTCCCGGGGAGCCCCGACGGGACGGGGAGGATCCCGGGACGTGGGGAGGGGATCGGGAGGGTCCCGCTTTTCTGCAGGGCCATTTCAGCCCCACCGGTGGCAAAAGCAGAGAGGGCAGGGAGCCCCCTGTCCCGCTGCCCCTCGGGCCGAGGCTGCTCATCCTCCCCCGACGCAGAGGGAGCTCCGGGGCCGCTGCCGCTCCCTCGGGGCAGCCAGCTGTGCCCCCCCGGCCCTGCTCCNTGAATTTAGCCTTGTTTTTCCTGCAAGCCACACAGATCCTTCCCTTCAGCCTTCTGCTTTTTCAGGTTGTCTCGAGTCTGTCACGATCTGTCGCGATAGAAGGAGGAAGCCCCTGCTCGTATATCCCGGTGTCTGAGCAGGCTCCTTTCTATGGGCCCACTCACCCCCTCTCTTCTTTCCTTGCTCCTTCCCTGATCTCCTTCCCACTTTCCCTTCTCTTTCCCTCCTTCCCCACTATCTTTTCTCTCTTCCATTTTCCTCCTTCTCTTTCCTATCAACCCCACCAGGCACAGAATGTGGCAAGAGGGGCAGCCAGGAACTGAAGTGACAGGACAAGGAGTGATGGGCTCAGACTTAAAGAGGGGAAATTTAGGTTCAGCATACAGCTCAATTCCTCCCTGGGGGGGTGGGCAGGCCCTGGCACAGGATGCCCAGAGAAGCTGTGGCTGCCCCTGGATCCCTGGAAGTGTCCAAGGCCAGGCTGGACGGGGCTTGGAGCTCCCTGGGCTGGTGGAAGGTGTCCCTGCCCATGGCAGGGGTGGCACTGGATGTGCCTTGGGGTCTCAACCCAAACCATGCCATGATTCTCTCAGCACATTTTAGGCAGAAACGGGAAGGCAACAAGGAAGCTCAGGGGAAAGGAAAGATCGGTGACATCAGGGCACACAGTCGGCTCCTCCACTTTTATCCCCTGATCTTCTTGTGTCATTTCAACACGAGATTATTTCAGCCCGAAAAATGTTGAGCCAAGTAGCCCAAAATCTGCTGNCCCCCCCGGCCCTGCTCCCGAGGGGCTACCTGCAGATGGAATTAGCAGCGCTGCCGGGCCCTCCCGCCGGGCCTGCTCCCCATATGCTCCCCCGCACCCGGGAGCGCCCGCGGGGCTCCCTCGACGGCTCGGACCGCAGGGAAGGCGCGGCTCTGCGGGGTTGGGTTACGGGCAGGGGGGCAGCCCATATGCTCAGCGCACCCCGGGGGGCTCTGCCAGGCCAGGAGGCCCAGGGACCCTCATTCCACAGGCAGCCCCAGCCCCTCCTGCCCCNGTGATGGGCTCAGACTTAAAGAGGGGAAATTTAGGTTCAGCATACAGCTCAATTCCTCCCTGGGGGGGTGGGCAGGCCCTGGCACAGGATGCCCAGAGAAGCTGTGGCTGCCCCTGGATCCCTGGAAGTGTCCAAGGCCAGGCTGGACGGGGCTTGGAGCTCCCTGGGCTGGTGGAAGGTGTCCCTGCCCATGGCAGGGGTGGCACTGGATGTGCCTTGGGGTCTCAACCCAAACCATGCCATGATTCTCTCAGCACATTTTAGGCAGAAACGGGAAGGCAACAAGGAAGCTCAGGGGAAAGGAAAGATCGGTGACATCAGGGCACACAGTCGGCTCCTCCACTTTTATCCCCTGATCTTCTTGTGTCATTTCAACACGAGATTATTTCAGCCTGAAAAATGTTGAGCCAAGTAGCCCAAAATCTGCTGCAAACCCCTGACTGAGGCATTTATCTTCCTCAGGGAGGTACCAGGGCATTAACGCTGCTCACTGCCAATTCGGTCTTGTGGGAGAGGATCTGTCAGAACCTCTGTGTGGGGCTGCACATTCCCTTCCTCTTCATTGGGAATGAATGTTCAGAGTAAGCATCCAAATCCCCCTCAACAGCTTTCTAAAATCAGTCTCTCTCAGAAAAATGCGCTTCTTTTTTAGCTGCAAACCTCTCCCCAGCAATACAAACCAGGGTGGGCAGGAGCCGTGGCAGGGGGAGCTTCACAAGCACAGCTTACACACGATGGAGGCAGAAAATATTCCTCTTTTCCCCCTTGAAAGCCTCATACCGATATTCTGGAGCCAAACTTGGGCATCCTGGCAATGTCCCCACGCCAGACTCGGGGTGCTGGATGTGGCACCTGGGGTGTCATTGCAGGGACAAGAGCTGTGGTCCAGCCCTGGGATGCACAACCCTGGGATGCTGCTTTACCTTGGCTGGAAAACAGGGCTGGTTTAACACTCGCAGAGGTGAAAGACTGACATCCCATGTACTGTCTGGGCCAAGCCCTGGAGGACTGTCCCCAGGGCACCGGTGTGACAGGAGCCAAACTGCCTCTGGTGGTGCCAGCAGCTCTCACTTGGCGTTGCAAGAGAATTCTTGGAGCAGAGCTCTGATTTTCCTGTGTGGGAGTGGTGTTTCCATCTCTGTGTCACACAGGGACCTCCAAGGCTGTGACCCAACGTTACCCAGATTATTTCTGAATGCAGAATTCTTTCAGGTGCAGCTGAAGGCTCAGAAGAGTTACCACAGAACAGTTGGGGCTGGAAGGGCCCTCTGGAGATGCCCCAGTGCCACCCCGTGCCCAGGCAGGGTCACCTGGAGCAGGTGGCACAGGGACACCTCCAGGGGGGGTTGCAGGGTCTCCAGAGAGGAGACTCCACGCCCTCCCTGGGCAGCTGTTCCAGGCTCTGCCACCTCCCTGGGAAGAAGTTCTGCCTCCTGCTGAGCTGGATCTTGTTGTGTTCTGGTTTATTGCTCCTTGTCCTGTTTCTGGACAGCCCTGATCAGTCTGGGACCATCCTTTCCCCACCAGCATCTCCACAAACACTCGGCACCCAAAACCCAGCTCTGAAAACCTCGTTGCTCATGTTGGGGTTGAGATGGGAAGGGAAGTTTTCCCAAAGCCTGGTTCCTGCCCCTTTCTAAACCTCCAGCCAGGCAGGTGGGGTTTATGAGCACTCCTCAGGCACAGCCTGCCAAGTGCCTGGGCATCAAAACGTTACCCAAACTGAATTTTCAATGTAATAATGTTCAAAGATTTCTACTAAAAATTAAGAAACTCTAACAGTAACTCTAATGACAGCAATGGGGCCATGAGCCTGTGACAGCTCCGCTTCTACTAAAGGGCATAAATTACTCAAATCCATCCTGGTTTGCTTCAGAACACCCAAACTTTGGTTCATTAGAAAGAATCCAGCCCTAAACAATGGATGAACAAGGAAACTGCAGAGTTACACAGATAACTTTTTTGGTAGACAATGGGACACCTCTGAAAACCTCTCTAAAGGGAGCGAGGTTTAAACACTTACAAAAAAAAGAGTATTGTAATTTGCCCCCTTTTTAAACTTGTGGAGATGTGGGGTTTGTATGATCGGGCAATACAAAGCATAAATCCCCCACACACCAGGATATAAAGACAAACTCTCTTCAGTATCCAGAAATGAGGAAAATCTTCCACAAAATTTCTTGAAGTCTTCATAAGACTAAGTTATAATAACATTAAGTTATTATCTTAAGTTATGATGAGTAACAAAGGCAGCTCATTAAGAAAAAGTATATAAAAATGTCTTGGCAATTCTGTCTGGAAAAGCATTCTCTTGTAAAATTGATTAGAATAAGGAGAATCTTCAGCAGATCATTCATTCAAGACCTATTTCTTGACAAGAAAATAAGCACATGAAAGCCAGTCCTAGTCAACACATCAGAGATAAACTGGTTACAAATATGGATCATTAATTGATGCCAGTCATGTTTTATTCATTTTGAAAACCGGGAACTCTGGCTGAGCTTTAACAAGCACTAGTAAAATACTCTCCTTTTTTAAAAACCTCTCCGAAGTGCCAGACCTGGGGGGATTTTTGGGGGTGTCCTCTGCAGGCCCAGAAGCTGCAGTTCAGTGGTGCTTGTGGGATATTCCAGGATATTTCAGGATATTCCAGGATTCTGTGACCCCACTCACTATTTCAGCCTTGGAGAGCCCAAACTTCCCCCGTGGCTTTTACCCTAAAAGATGGATGTAAATGCAAAAGAGTGTTTCCCTTTTTCATTCATCCCCATTCTTGGGATTAGCTTTAGAAGTTTTGTTCTGCCATTTATCTTCACTTGTTGGAGATGTCTTGACAAACTCCTGAGAATTAATTTCCCATCAGCTTTTCGCCTGCTCTCCTTGAACCGGCAGGTCAGATCTCACCATATGCATTAGAAGGGGTTATCTGGATGGGCCACCCTGCTCCATTGTCCCCTCCCTCGGCTGGCCCTGGCCCAGCAGGGCACCAGTGTCATGCACATGGAGGGAGCAGGGGGGATCAGCTCCTGTGCCGAGCAGCCCTTCATCCCTGCCCGTCATCAATCATCGCATCCCGCTGCCAAGCCCCGCACAATCGGGGCAGGGCCGGGACGCGGAGTGTTTCCTGCGAGGCAGGAGCGTGCCTTTTACTTTAATATATTCCCAATGTTGATCCTATTAGCGGGGGAAATCAATCAATCACTGTCAGCAAACATCACCAGCCTGCAGATTGATCACAGTGTCAGGATTGTTGGAGGATTCTGCAGATGCAGAAGGCATTTGTTAAATGCTATTTGCAGAAAGACATATACATATATGTATAAGACACATTTATACACCTCTTTGTCTGCTTGGAGAAAAAGAGAAAAATGGAAAAACACACAGTTCCTTTTTGTGTGTGTGTGTGTATTTTGCTGTTTTACAAAAGCACTCCCAGGGTTTGCCACTTTTATAAGAAAAACCCTTCTGAGTAGAAAATTGCAGAGTTTTGGGTGGGGGGAATCTTGTTTTGTTCCTCCTGAGGGACTCGGGCAAGGTTTGGCTGTCTGTGCCGGAGGGAAGGAGTCTGGAGATGTGTGTCCCGCAGGGATGAGAAGACTCCAGACTCTTCCCAAAGACCAGGGCTGGGGTGGCAAGAGCCATCGGTGTGTTCTGTGCGAGACAAACCCCTCCAAGGAGGGAGTTCAGCCACTCCCCAGCGCTCAGCCCTCCTTTGGGGCTGGGCTGAACAGCACACCAAGTTTCTCTCCCCACACCCTCCGCTCCCTTTGCCCAGCGGGAACAATCCCACTCTTCCCTGCTGCTCAAGGGACGTCGAGGGGAGGTTTCCTCTGCAATGGGCAGCACTGGGAGCTGAGCACGAGGCTGTCCCAAACCTGGGAAAGCCCCATGGCCCCAAAATCCAGGCAGAATCCAGACTTGCCCCTCTCCATCCCCATCTCCTCAGAGGCAGCGGGAGGAGTGACAGCTCCTGGCTCTCCGTGGTGCCCCCAGCACAAAGGGCACACAAAGAGCTGACGGAGGGACCTTGCCTGGGGGCACCATCCTAAAAGGGATGGGGGAATCTTTTCCTGGTCAGAATGTCAGACACGGGGCACAAAAAGCAGGAGGTAGAGGGGGAAAGGAGCTGCACTAAGTAAAATATTGATGGGCTCTTGAGATACCTTCTCTAACCATCCCAGAGAAGCTGTGGCTGCCTCTGGATCCCTGGAAGTGTCCCAGGCCAGGCTGGACGGGGCTTGGAGCACCCTGGGCTGGTGGAAGGTGTCCCTGCCCATGGCAGGGGGTGGAACTGAGCAAGCTTTAAGGTCTCTCCCAATCCAGACCAGTCTGTGACTGATTCTGTATGAGATGTCACAGCAGAGGTTGAAGAACTACAGCCCCTTCCCTGGGGTGTTTTTGGAATTGGTTTTCCCGCAGGGTCTGTGTCTCTGCCAGGCACCAGCAGAGGTGCTGTGGGGGGGAATTTGCCCTTTCAGGACCCTCCCTCTCTGCTCCTCACTTTCCAGGATGACCCGTTCAAGCCACCCAAGGCTGAGCTTGCATGAGCCTTACACTAGCATTCCCTCGAATCCTGCCCCTGTTTAAGTGCCTGAAGGTGGCTCAAGGGATCTCCTGTTCCCTATAAAATATCCCGGGAATACCAGGGAGCCAGGTGATCCATGGCAAGCTGGTCAGTCTGGTGGAGGGACAGGCTGGTGTGACCAGGGGAAGCTCCAACACATCTGATCTGTCTGCCCTGTCAGCAACAGCCCCCAGAGCTCTCACTGGGATTAAGGAGGGAGGGAAAGGGGGTTAAAGGGGGAAACAGCCCCAGGGACTGGCTCTGTCCTGGTTCTTGGCTGTGCTGAGGGCAGAGCTGGAAGTGAAGGGCTCTCCCCAAGCATGTCTGTCACACATCTCCAGCGTGCTGGGACTGGGACAGCTCTCTCAGGGACAGGGTGGGATTTTTGGGGTGTCCTGTGCAGGGCCAGCAGCTGCACTGGATGATCCCAGGGGGTCCCTTCCAGCAGAGGATACTCTGGGGTTCCAGGAGTCTGTGAATGGCTTATTGCTCCCTAACCAAGGCCTGGGAGAGATCTGTGGGAATCACCCCAAATCACAGAGCTCTCTCCACCTGCAGACTTTGCTCAGGCAATTGTTGCACAATTCAGTTAGAAATGAAATTGTAGAAATGTAGAAAAAGTGTCAAAGCTCCTTAGTGGGAATGGAGCTCTGGTGGGAAGAGGAACAGGCTACAGTGCCCCAGGCAGCTCTTCACTGCTCCAAGGCTTTGGAGGTGAGGGGGCAGGGGGAAGGAAGCATCACCCACCTGAGATGCTCCCAGGAAAGCTGCCTCAGATCAGGACTCCCCCTCGGGTGCTGCTCAAGCACCAAACGAGCTTACAGACCTTGGCAGGAGCAGGACATCACCCCCAAGGCATCCAGCCTCAGGGTCCCTGCCTCCTGCCCACAGAAATGGGAAAACTTCGTGCGGGAGAGGGGAGATGGGAGAAAGGGAGACCCAAATCCCTGGCAGATGTGCCCTGAGGAAGGGAGAAGTCACTCCCGAGGTGGGCGCCTGAAGAGCAGGATTTGCCTGAGACAACACAAGAAACACACAATTAGGATTCTTCTTTCAGGTCTGTGGGGAAAATGCTCCGTAGCTCCATCAACAAACCTGTCCCTAATCCTGCCCAAACCGACCCTTCTGGAAAAAAATGATATTAGCTGCAATCCAGCCGGTCCTACAAAGCCTGGGAGTAAATGAACTTTTAATGCATTGAAAACATATTCATTATAATGTATAAAGAGGCAATTTTCATTTTGTTTGTGTTCTTAAGAGTGTGACAGCGTCTTGTTTGCGACTGCCCCTGGGTATAAGCCAGCATTGTGTGACTTAATTAGATATTCCCCGTGCTAGTGTGAGGGACATATGTCTATTCACTGTAACAAACATCAAGAGGCTGCCACACGCTTTCATGTCCCTGCTACGTCGGAATAAAGGCAGAGCAAGTGCAAGCTCTCCCAAGGACCTGTGGCCCCAAACAGCTTGAACACAACCCGCCGGCATTCAGCGATTGGTTACAGTTTATTAACAGCCCATCAAGTCCTCATCTGCTCGCTGGGGTTGTCACCTGCAATGCCCAGCGCGGCCGAGGCTCTGCGGGCGTGGGAAGGCTCCGCTCCTGCGCTCCTTCCCAGCGCTCTGCTGCACCGGGATGAGGGTGGATACGACAAATAAACCGAAAAGGATGGATGGGGGAAGCGGGGCTGCCTCGTCCCTGGAGCTCACAAACCTGAGGTGCCCCCGCTTTCCAAATCCCAGCCTGGGCACAGCTGGCATCGCTGGGTACGTGTGCCCAGCCCCATCCTCTGGCCCATGTTTTGCTTCATCGAAAGAGCCAAAGCCTAATTGGGGCTAAATTAAGGGATTGAAGGTGGGAATGTCTGACAGTGAGTCAGATGAGAGAGTGAAGGATTGTCGAGGGCGGGTGGGGATGGAGGTTCCGAGGCAGGGTCTGGGCACAGAGCAGGGTGACACTGGCACAGGGTGCCCAGAGAAGCTGTGGCTGCCCCTGGAGCCCTGGAAGTGTCCCAGGCCAGGCTGGATGGGGCTTGGAGCACCCTGGGCTGGTGGAAGGTGTCCCTGCCCATGGCAGGGGTGGCACTGGATGATCCTCAAAGTCCCTCCCAACCCAAACCAGTCTGTGCTTCTGTGCAAATGGTACCCCCTCACTGTCCAGGCCTCTGAACATCTCAGATACCACTAAATACTTCAGGGGAAATCAGTCCTTGCCTTCACTGCGTGTCTCACACAGGCAGCACAACCACACCAAATCACCCAGGAGGCACATCCCAGTTAGCTATGAGAGCACAAAAATCCAGCCCCCCATTCCCCTTCCAGCCTCCCAGCAGCTTCATTTGCTGTCGAGCCCTATGTTGGGAGCTTCACCCCAAAGCAGACTGTGCCCAACCATCCCAACCACGCCTTCCCATGAGCCCAGAACAAGCCCTTGTAAATGGGAGCTGGGCAGGAGGGGGATCCACACTGCACCAGGGGCCTGGCTGGGAAAATTGGGGGGGATAATTAGTGGGATTAGTGTTCCCCTGCAGCAGACTCAGAGTCCAGACACAGCAGCTCAGAGCAGGGAGAACCAAACCCAAAGGGTGAGTTTGCCAGAGCTGTTGCCCAGCCCTTGGCTGCCCTTCACTGGCACAGAGGGAACAGGTCCCTGAGGGCAGCTGGGGAGCTGTGCCCACCCCAAGGGCACAGCTGAGCCCCGCAGGAGCCACCTCAGGCCAGCTAAGGGACAGTCCCCAGCCTGGCTGCTGGCACCAGCTTGGCTTTGTGCCATCCCAGCAGCACTGGGCAACGAGAGGCAGAGAAAACCCTGCTGGCACTGACCGTCCTGGGAATGCTGCATTGGGTAAACCCTTTCCAAGGTGAATGTTATTCAGCTGAGTTTGAGGCAGGACTTTAATAATAGCTTAATCATTAAAATAGTACTTCTCTGTTAATTTGAAGAACTTCAGCACTCTGAACATCTTTCACGAAGCAGAGATCTGCACATACCCCCCCAGGAGTGCAGCAACCCCTCAGCCCAAAGGAGTTCTGTGAGGCCCTGGCTGTGTGTCCCTGTGTCACAGAAACCATGGCCAAGCACCACTCCAGGGCCTGGGGTTTGTCACTGGGACTTTCCTTCTAATGTCCCCCCTTCCACCTCTGGCCACTGGTACAGCCAGAAGGACAAGGGTGAGGATTTACCCGGTGTCTTCAGCCCAGCCAAAAGCTCTTATCCTCCTTCAGCACAGCTTTTCATCAGTGCCCTCAAGGCTGGGGTCTGCTCGAGGCCATGCCAAAGGCAGGGTCCAGCCAGGGAAGGTTCGTTCAACAAGCTTTGAGGTTGGTGGTGAACATCAGCCCTCGCTTTCCCTGCCCACCTCAGCTCCCCAGGCAAGGGACTTGGGAGGTGAAGAATCATGGAATAACAGAATGGTTTAAATTGGAAGGACCTTAAAACTCATCCAGTGCCCCCCCTGCCATGGGCAGGGACACCTCCCACCAGCCCAGGGTGCTCCAAGCCCCGTCCAACCTGGCCTTGGACACTCCCAGGGATCCAGGGGCAGCCACAGCTTCTCTGCCCACCCTGTGCCAGGCCCTGCCCACCCTCCCAGCCACCAATTCCTTCCCAATATCCCATCCATCCCTGCCCTCTGGCAGTTTGAAGCCATTCCCCTTGTCCTGTCCCTTGAAAATATAATCTCTCTCCATCTTTCTTGTAGCTCCTTCTGGTCCTGGAAGGCCACGATTAGGTCCCCCTGGAACCTCTCAGATCCAGCAGCTCTGGGAAGCTGAGCCCACACGGAGCCAAAGTGAAGGTTTTGACACCAATCATTTTAAAGCCATTTTAGCACTTTGAAATTAGGAACAGTGAACAAATAAGATTGAAACAGCACAAGAAAGCCCAAGCAAATCACTGCTGTGTGTCAGCACCGCGAGAGGCTCTTTATTTGTGTTTTTGTCCCCTGCTCACACACGTGCCCCTGGAATCCCTCACGCTCCAAACACCTCCGTGGAGAGGCCAAAAGATGCTCCTTCCAGGTTTGCCCGTTCAGGAAACAAAACTGCCCTGTTTGTCCCCACGAAGGGTCGTGCAAGGCGGGCCAGACTGGGAGATAATCCCCCCGGCTCCCGGCCCGGGACCATCCTGCACACCCCGGGCTGAGCATCCCCTCGGAGCGACAGCGGGCAGTGCCCCCCGACGGGAGCGCTGTCGGGGCGGGTCAGAGCCCCTCGCTGCTCTGTATGCGGGGCCAGGCTCGGGGGGCTCCTGCCTTTTGTTGGCAACCATCTGGAAGGGGCGAGCGGGGGAAGCATCGCTGCTCCGGGCGGCTCCGGCGGGGGGAACGCACCGGGGGGAGACCCCGACACGGGGCGGGTCCCGCACACCGGGGCAGGGGGGATCGGTCCCACCGGGGCTGCGAGGAGACCCCGGGCAGACAAGGGTGCCGAGGGGGGCACACACGGGGAGGACACACGGCGGGCACACGGGGGACACGGAGGGGGACACACATGGGGGGCACACACTGGGCACTCACGGGGCACACACGGGGGATACACATGGGGGGCACACACAGGGCACACAGGGGGCAATCCCTCGCCATGCTCTGTGCTGTGCCGTGGGTGCCTCATCTCCCGCGGTTATACACACTCACTACACACCCACCCAAGGCATGCAGGATCTTAAAAATTCAGGGTTACTTTAATCGAATTTTTATCGAATTTGATGGGATTATTTGTGGGTGAGGTCTGTGTGCACAGCTTTATCTGCAAGGAAACAGGTCAGGCTGCTGCCTCTGCTGGTCCCTCTGTGTCCTCTGAAGGCTCTGATGGCACCAGGGGTTTGGTGAGGGAATATTTGTCCAGACCAGGATGTTCGAGCACTTTTTCCATCACAGCAGCATCTCCGTATTCAAACCCACCCTGGCCTTGAGGTTACTCCTCTGTGAGCATTTCCAGGTGGGTTAAAAGAAAGAGAAGGAGGGAAATTATTAAAAGGGAACTATGACAGTGTCACCTACAGCAAAATGGGGCTGGTTGTCCCCACTGCTCGGTGTGTTCACTTTCCCTCTTCTGCCAAATCTTCCTCACCAAGCGGGTCCAGAGATCATTTTGCTGACTGTTTTTCACAGCAAAGACTGTGGTCCTGCATTGCCTCTCCATGTCATTCCTCCAGGGGGATTCTCAGAAGGGAATCACACCCTCACCCCCCAAAATGAGCACATGTGGGATGGGAGGGCAGGTGAACTTGGGTGTCATTCCACTCAGCAGCAAACCCCAAGCAACTTAGGGAACTAAATCTTGTTTAATAAAGTGCCTGGAGAACTTGGGGTTCTTCATTGATGACCTGCAGGCCCTGTCTCTGGTGGGAAGCATACACAGGTACAATTATCAAATTCTACTGTGTAATTACAAATAACATAAGCATATGAAAGTGAAATGACCTCCTATTATTGAAGACTAAGCCTACATTTCCTCAGTGTTGATGAACAGTGTGAAACAAGTAAAATTACTGTCTGAATTCTCATGCCAATTGTATAATTTGTTCATTAGTGTCCTGCAGTAAAACATACTCAAAGATCACGGGTGCTTTTTAGCCATGAATTACTCTAATAGTCAACACTAAAAATAAAAACAAAAGACCAGCCTCTCATTCTCATAGAATAACAACTTTGGGAAAGACCATATACATTTCTTGCTTGCAATCGAGTCTGAACTTGTATTAGCAGAAATATCTTTACTCAAGGCTGAGAGTACACCAAGCTCCTGGTCCAGCCAACCCTTGTCTGAACTGTGTTAGCAGTTCATTCTTTAATAATGGAGCTCCGACATCCTCCTGCAGAATACTAATCCTCAAAGGAAAGAACCCAAACATGCAGTTTGGAGCATCAGCTAAATGTCTGTCTCATTTAATGCTGTTGGGATTTAAGACACGTACACACCCTGTGTTTGCAGAGTGTCCCTCTGGCTGCCCTATAGACGGTGCAGTTTGTCTGTCTGTACTTGCAGGATGTCAGTAAAGCCAGCAGGGTGGTTTCTGGGGCTGGATCCTCTCTGGGCTGTTCCAAACCCTGGCTCTGCTGGGATTTACAACCAGTTCCCTTCCACACAACCCAAGTTCAGCTGCACCTGCAACTACCAGCACATGCCCAAGGTGTGGGCTGTTTATTTGGGAAGTGAAAGATCTGTAGCATAAAAAAACATGTTCCTCAACATATTTATGCATTTATTGTGTTGTAATCATAGCAAAATGTATGTGAAATATAACCTCTAGCAAGAAAATACTTAAAAGAATTGAGTGTGAACACCCAGAAAGACTGACAAGAGAAAGAAGTTTGTAATTGTTTTGCAAACTGCTTAAATCACGTCAAAAGGGATGATCATCTCAAAGGATGAGCAGCCTCATGCAGACGTTTTAACAAAGGAAAGTTGGAGTTCATACCAGAAGCCCAGAAAACATATTTAGTGTGCCCAGGGGCTGCACCAAAAGCTCTGAGCACAGATGTGGAGCTGCAACACTACACTGGAAAGAGCACAGTGTTTTCCATAACTATTTCTCCTGGCAAATACACTGCAACAGCAAACTTTTTCCTCATACACCTGCAGCTATATGGGCTTTCCACAGGACAGGGGATTTTTGGTTTGGTTAAAAAAACCCAAAAAACCACCAAAAAACCAGTTCCAACCCCCTGCCATGGGCAGGGACACCTTCCATTAGCCCAGCTTGCTCCAAGACAACCAACCTGGCCTTGAACACTCCCAGATTCCTTTGGACTAAGTGGAATCTGGAGCAGGTCTCTGTACAGAACACTGGAACCCCCCTGACTCCACCTCACTAGAACAGCACCCAGCCTTAGCAAACCCAGCTGGCCATCCCACCACCCAGCTCTGACCTTCCTAGAGCCGTGTTGGTTTGTTAGGCTGCCAGTAAAACCAACCCAACACAAAAACCAGACAGCTTTCTGCTCCTTTAAAGTCCTGCAACAGCTTCCCAAAGAGCTCTGGACAGAGCTGGGAACTGAAAATAGGGAGGGCAGTGGGAGACAGCTTGAGACAGCAGTGGCAGTCCTGGCTCTGGATGTCACACAGCTCAGCTGCTCTGCCAGGAGGGGGAAGAGCTGTGCCCACTCCAGGCTGCTGAGTGCCCAGTCCTGGCAGCTGGCCTGGCTCCTGTGCCACCCCACTGAGCCAGCCCTGCTCACTAACCTGGCAGAAAAGCACCTGAAACCCCAGGGCTGGAGATTTCCCCCCTCAGCTCAGGCCATGCCCTTGCTCACAACTTTACTCCAAGCACAACTCTTGCACATCACACTGTGCCTTGTGTTTTGCTGCTGCTCCTTGTAATGAAAGCACACAAATCTCACTCCCCTGTTGCCTTTACCTTCCCATTCCTCTGAGTCTGTTGAAAACCTTAAATCAAACCTCCTTTTCCACTCGTGCAGCAGTTTTGGGTGCAGTGGGTGCCAGGTGACACACATTTCTTAGCCAGCTGGGAACCCCTCCAGAGCAGCACATAAACAGTTTAAATTCACTCAAAGTTCTGAGAAGGGCCAAGTTTACAAAATGTGTGTTTAGCTTTGCCTTTGACATCAGTTACAGAACCGGTGGGGATGGAGGGAGAAAGTGGGCAAAAGAAAGGTGTCCCAGGAAAGACAATTTAACTCGCTCCTTAACCTGTTTATATTGTTCTTTAAAGTGACAAGGATGAACTTCAGGGCTGCACCGTGCAGCTCTAACAGCTCCACAGAGATGGCACCAATCTGCCACGTGAATTCCTTACCCAGCACCAACTTCCTATTGTGGACAAGCCTTTATGTCCCACACACAGAATCCCAGGATCCCTGAGGGTGGCAAAGCCCTGCCAGCCCCCAGAGCCCACCCTGTGCCCGATGCCCACCTTGTCCCCCAGCCCAGAGCACTGAGTGCCACGGCCAGTCCTGCCTTGGGCACCTCCAGGGCTGGGCACTCCAACCCTCCCTGGGCAGCCCCTGCCAAGGCCTGACCACCCTTTGCAGCCACAAATTCCTCCCCATGTCCCCCCTGGCCCTGCCCTGGCCCAGCCTGAGCCCGTTCCCTCTGCTCCTGGCCCTGTGCCCTGGCAGAAGATCCCAACCCTGCCCTGGATCCAGCAGGGACTTGCAGAGCCAGAAGGTCCCCCCTGAGCCTCCTTTTCTCCAGGCTGAGCCCCCCCAGCTCCCTCAGCCCCTCCTGCTGCTCCAGCCCCTTCCCCAGCTCTGTTCCCTTCCCTGCACACCCTCCAGTCCCTCAGGGTCTCTCTTGCCATGAAGGTCCCAGAACAGGACACCAAACACCTTTCCTTGCTCTCCACCCGAGCCCCCCACACCTCTGACCCCTGGGGAGGTGCCACCTGTGCAGTGCATTTTTCAAACTGACAAAACCAGAGAGACCAAGCTGTTTTCATCTTAATTTAGGAATAACCAGGCTCTTACTCCCTACTCGTGTTTCAGTTCAGCAGGTCCCTCTGTGCTTTGCTGGATCCACGGGGCGGGCTGGGATTTTCCAAGGTGTCCGAGGGAGGCAAATCAAACAGCCAGGCTGTGTTTGACCGCAGTGGGATCTGTGTCTGGTCCTCTCCAGGTTCCTCTGGCAATCCCAGCCCTGGCACCTCTGCATGCAGTGCCCCTGTGCCCTGGCTGGCAGGCTCTGCAGAGATGGAAAGAACTGGCATCTCAGCTCTGCATCCTCTGCTTCGAGGGCCGGATCCCAGACCCCCCCAGCACCTTTTGGCATCTGGGATCGCTCCGACGCCTTTCTCTGCAGAAAGGAGGGCTTTGCTTCCTGCACACAGCAAACAGACATGGAAAGGGCCCCAGAGGAGGTTGTGCCAGCAGAAAGCAGACCAGGTGAAGGGGAACAGAGCCCCTCTGTGCTGCCCAGAAAGGGGCAGGGGGGCTTTGTGTCCCGGCGCCTCCTGTTTTCGCAGGTGCTCGAGGAACTTGGCCACGGGACATCCATTACCTTTTGGCCGCCTCTAATCAATCATTCATCCCTTTCTGGGCAGGGAGAATGGGAGCTTCGCCCTGGCTGCCTCCCCAGAGCGCATTGGGCCGCTCTGCTCCCTTTCAGCCCCGCTCTTCCTGCCCCCTCAATGGGCACGGAGCGAAACCGGATGGCTGCATTGAGTGCGGGGAAATGACTTCAGAGCCACCTTTGTTTCGCCCTCGTTCCTGTGCCCGCTCTTGGCCGTGTGGCACCGTGAAAGGGCTGCTTTGGAGGCGCTGGGACCCCCAAAGAGCCCGCAGCCCCGGCCGGGAGCGCTCCCATCCTGGGGGAGGCAGGGACTGAGCCAAGCTGGCAGCACAAGGACCGTGACATCGGGCATTGTGCGCCGAATTAGGCACAGCCTTCCCAGCAAATTGTCCCTTTGGCTGTGCCGCTGTAAGCCCTCTCTAGCGCTTGGCTTCGGCTCTGACTCCAGAGAGCCTCCAAGAGTGTTCCTTGCTCTCGTGAGGAAAGCCAAGGCGTTCAAAGGGGTTTGTGATTTCGCAGCTCCCTGGCGTGACTTTGCTCTGTGAAAGGCTGGATATTATTTTGCACTCATTTTCGGTCACCTAACGTTGTAAAAACGAGCGTTTGATTGCTAATTCCAAGCTGTTCAACCCAGGAAAGCCCCTCTAACTTTGTTGCCCTCGTTTATTTTCAGGGGGTTAAATCTGTGGGTTACCGTATGTTTTGGGGTAACAGAGTCCAGCCAGCTGCTACAAGGTGAGACATTTGTACTTCTGTTATTCACGTGTAGTTTTTACTGAAGCACCCCAAGAAGCTACCGATGCCTGCTGCAAAATATGAATATTCACTCACCAGAATTCTTGGAAACTGAGATTTCAGTTTGCTTTTCGAGTGGCTGCATTGAACAGAAGCAATAACCGTGCTTGAACTAGAAATGACTCAATCCATCCTTTGCATGGACCCTCTGCTCATCTGCCTACACTTGGAAAAGGGATTATTAATCTGAAAAGAGGAGGAAAGATTTGGGAAAAGGATTATTAATCTGAAAAGAGGAGGAAAGATTTGGGAAAGGGATTATTACTCTGAAAAGAGGAGGAAAGACTTGGGAAAGGGATTATTACTCTGAGAAGAGGAGGAAAGACTTGGGAAAGGGATTATTACTCTGAGAAGAGGAGGAAAGACTTGGGAAAGGGATTATTACTCTGAAAAGAGGAGGAAAGACTTGGGAAAGGGATTATTAATCTGAAAAGAGGAGGAAAGACTTGGGAAAGGGATTATTACTCTGAAAAGAGGAGGAAAGCCAAGAAATCACCACAACTCCCACATCCATCACCTTCAAACCCCCAGCTCGGGTGTGTCCTGCTGAATCCCCCCCTCTGGTGGGACACAGCACAGAAGGTTTGAGCTGAGGGATGGATTGCACTGGGGGGTTCCTGTGGCTCTGTCTGGGCGATGCCCACCGGCTGTGGGAGCCTCAAACCCCACCGAGGTCCCTTCAGCGGGGGCTGTGAGTGCCCCCCAAAAGCAGAGGGACATCTCGAGGGGTGTCCCTGCTGGCAGAGCCCTCTGGGCAGAGCAGAGAGCCCGGCTGGATCCCGGCTGGATCCCGGCTGGATCCCGGCTGTCCGAAAAACCACCAAACACCCGGCAAGAGCTGCCTTATAAACAGGAGCAGCCGCTGCCTCTTCCTCCCCAGTGTGGTTCCCTCTCTCCCCACAGCACTAATTTGCCTGTTCCTCGCCTATTTTCCCCCCTTCTGCCTTCTGTCTGGTGGGGTGGCCAATTCCTTGGTGTTTTTGCTGTAATCAGGAGGTGACTGGCACACAAAGAGCGGGGCCAGCCTGGCCCGGGTGTGCCAAGTCTGTGCTGGCAGGAGAGGCTCTGTGCCCACGGCCACCCGTGCCAGGAGCTGCCAGGGAGGGAGCTCAGAGGGGACCCCTGCTCTCTTTTGGAGGGTTTTTCTGCCTTTCTTTCATTCATTGTTTCTTTTCCTCTTGGGGATCTGGGAAATGATGCAAAGAAAGGGAAGGGATGGTAGCGACCAGGATTGAACTCTTGCGACAATAACTCAAAACTTTTGGGTTTTAATGTACCTTTTTTTTCTTTCCCGGGATGAAAAATGCACTTCTAGCAGGAAAAAACCCAAATCCAAACCCAATCAAAACCCTGCAATGCAGCAGGAGTTGGACTTTGATGGTCCTTGGGAGTCCCTTCCAACTCAGGCTATTCTGTGAAGTCTAAGCAGTCATTTTTCAGCTTTGATCTGGTTCATTATCCTGAGCAGGAGAATCATAGAATCATCAAAGCTGAAAGAGACCTTGAAGATCATCAAGTCCAACTGCCAATCCAGCCCTTCCACTGTAAAACACCACAGTGTGTTTGCTCCTGTAATTCCCCTGGGAAGGAAAAAAGTTGTGTGAGTGCCCAGAGCTCACCTCCCACAGCAGGAGACCCCAAGCCCTGCCTGGGACCCTCAGGGTGCTGCTGAGGGACAAGTGGGTGCAAACAGGGCAGCAAACAGAGAAACAGGAAAAGAGGGTGAGGAAAGGCCTAAAATCTTCACCCCCTCTCTGGCTTCACTTGGGACAAGAAGGTAAAAGATCCCATTTCCCCTCAAGTCCTGGCACCACTTTCTCTGAGCAGGAACTCCCAAAGGGAAGAGTTTGCTCCCTCCAGGGTTCCCCCTCATCCCTGTGCCCTTCTTTCCCTGCCAACAGGAGGTTTGCCCATGTGATGGACACTCTGTCCCTGGGATAGTGGAAGGTGTCCCTACCCATGGCAGGGAGGTGGAACTGGGTGGTCTTTAAGGTCCCTCCCAACACAAACCACCCCACGATTCTGTGAAAAAAAAACATCCCTGGGGCCTTCAATCTCAGCAACTTCCCAGGGAGAGTCTCCTCATGTTTTCTCCCACCTGCAGGATATTTATTAGCTTTTCCTCGATTCCTGCACAGGTTTTGGTGAGGAGCCCCAGGAGAACCTGCAGCATGTTGCTGTTTGCAGAACAAGTGTTCAACAGTGGAAGCACAACCCCCTGGAGCCTGAGCCTTGCTCTGCCCCTGCCTCCTGAAGTGGCAGGGAAGTTTCTCTTTGTGGGTTTTGCCACTTCAAACAGCAATAAAAGGGCAGAAAGAGAATGTGCTCCCGAGGGAGGAGTCTCCACTCTACTGCTTGTCTGGGCATGAGGGGTTTTTGGAAGAGGAGAAGGGATGCTGAGGCTGCCCTGACAGTCCCTTATCCACGTGTTTTTCAGGGTCCATTGACAGTTCTGTTCTCAGCAGCACTGGCAGAAGGTGTGGTTCTCAGAAGGATTTTGTGTGTTATGAGCCCAGGCCATGGTTGGGGGTGAAATGATCTCCCCTTGGTTCAAACTGCCAGGCAGAATCACTCGAGAGTCCTTCAAACCTGCCCATCTCCCTCTGGAAAACCTTGTCTGTGGCATGGTAATGGTTGGACTCCGTGAGAGTGGAGTGTGAACTAAGGGGGACTCTGGGTGCAGTCCCCAACTCCTGCCCTGCTGAGTGACAGCACGAGAGTCCCTGGGGGCCAGGAGGGACATCCTGTCCTGGGGGGCAGCGAGGGAGGACACTGTCCCACTCTGCCCTGTGCTGGTGTGGCCTCAGCTCGAGTGCTGGGGGCACCTTCGGGCACCACAGTATGAAAAATATCTAAAGCTCTTAGAGAGTGTCCAAATGAGGGACATGGGGATGGTGAAGGGTCTGGAGGCGCCATGGAGGAGCTGAGGGCACTTGGCTGGTGCTGCAGCTGGAGCAGAGGGCACTGAGGGCAGAGCTCAGCGGGGGCTGCAGCTCCATCTCTGCTCCCTGTGAGCAGGGACAGCACCCAGGAAGGGCTGGGGCTGTGCCAGGGCAGGCTCAGGGGGCATCTCAGCCAAAGGCTCTTCCCCCAGAGGGTGGTGGGCACTGCCCAGGCTGCCCAGGGCAGTGGGCACGGCCCCAAGGCTGCCAGAGCTCCAGGAGCCTTTGGACACCGGGACAGGGACAGGGGGATTGTTGGGGTGTCCTGGGCAGGGCTGGGGTGGCACTGGGTGGTCCTGGCGGGTCCGTCCCAGCTCAGGATATTCTGTGGCTCTGTGAAGAGAACGGTGAGATGAGTGACTGACAGTGGAGGGGCTTTTGCTGCTGTGACTTTACCGAAGGACCTACAAGCCGGTGGATCATCCCAAAAGCCCCGGCCCGCTCCCGCAGAGACCCCGGAGGGCTCCGACCATCCAGACCCGCTCAGTCCCGGCCGGTGGGAGGGCGGGAGGTGCGGGGAGATGAGGTGCGGGGCTGGATGGATGGTGCAGGGCGGTGCGGAGCAGTGCGGGCTTGCGGAGCATCCCCGCCGCACTGTGCGAGATCCACCGCCCTCGGCTTTCCCCGGTATCGGTGGGGAGAGCGGGGACGAGCTCACGGTGTGACCGGGACTGAGCTCACGGTGTGTCCCGCAATGAGCTCACGGTGTGTCCCGCAATGAGCTCACGGTGTGTCCCGCAAGGAGCTCACGGTGTGTCCCGTGCATTGCTCACGGTGTGTCCCGCAATGAGCTCACGGTGTGTCCCGCAATGAGCTCACGGTGTGACCCGCAATGAGCTCACGGTGTGTCCGGGGCTGAGCTCACGGTGTGTCCCGCAATGAGCTCACGGTGTGACCGGGACTGATCTCCCGGTGTGTCCTGGCTCTGCTTCAGACCCGACATGACTTTGCGGGGAAGAAGCGCCTTTCCCGCAACACCCGCCCAAAGCAGGACCCGAGGGGACAGACACATCAGTCCCCTGGTTAATCAGAGAGTCGTGGAATATCCTGAGCTGGGAGGGACCCCCAAGGATCATCCGGTTCAACTCCTGCTCTGCCCAGGACATCCCAACAATCCCCCCCTGCCCCTGCTCTCATCTTCTCCTCCTCCTCCTTTTGTCACTAGTTCTACAGGCTTAACGCTGTAGTATTTCATAATTCTATAATAAATAATAGCATTTAACTGCTAAAGGTGCAAAGCCCTGTTATTGCCAGCCGACAGGAGGATACTCCACCAGCAGCTTTCCCACTTGGCAGGGAGAGCTTGTGGGTAACTCAGCCGAGGGATGTGGTTCTGCATTTGAATCCGTGAGGATAAATAAAGGTAGC
>WBMV01006105.1:136404-149428 GCA_013396655.1 Campylorhamphus procurvoides
GCTCACGGTGTGTCCCGCAATGAGCTCACGGTGTGACCGGGACTGATCTCCCGGTGTGTCCTGGCTCTGCTTCAGACCCGACATGACTTTGCGGGGAAGAAGCGCCTTTCCCGCAACACCCGCCCAAAGCAGGACCCGAGGGGACAGACACATCAGTCCCCTGGTTAATCAGAGAGTCGTGGAATATCCTGAGCTGGGAGGGACCCCCAAGGATCATCCGGTTCAACTCCTGCTCTGCCCAGGACATCCCAACAATCCCCCCCTGCCCCTGCTCTCATCTTCTCCTCCTCCTCCTTTTGTCACTAGTTCTACAGGCTTAACGCTGTAGTATTTCATAATTCTATAATAAATAATAGCATTTAACTGCTAAAGGTGCAAAGCCCTGTTATTGCCAGCCGACAGGAGGATACTCCACCAGCAGCTTTCCCACTTGGCAGGGAGAGCTTGTGGGTAACTCAGCCGAGGGATGTGGTTCTGCATTTGAATCCGTGAGGATAAATAAAGGTAGCCCTGGAGTCCTGGAGGGAAAGGGGACACCCTCCAAGAACAGCTTGGAGAGCAAACAGCTCAGCACGGCGGCCAGCGATTATGGAAAAGAGCCGCTGACTTTGTCCCATGCCCTGAATGGCACTTCAAGGCCGGTCCAGATGGTTATTGTGCGACTTGGGTGGTGGCAGGATGCGAGATGCAGGTTGGGCAGCTTGAACAGGGCCAGGCAGAGCCTTGCCAGGCATTCAGAGCCCGCCTGGGCACATTTGCTATGGGCAGGACATCGCCCGGCGCTCGGGAGGCTCCGGGTGCTTTCAGAGCTGGGCACACAGCGCGGCACTTCGAGGAATAAAAGGCTTGGGAGCTGCTCGGGAGGAGAAAAGGGCTGTGGGGCCGCAGCTCTGAATTTCAAGTGAAAGGCAGCTCTGCAAAGCCCAGCTCAGCAGAAACCCCCGGGTTTGTCATCGTGGTCCTGCTCAGGTCATCTCACAGCCACCTCTGCATCAACAGGTGCTGTTTGTCACAGCTCTCACTCCAGAAATGGAGTTACTGGGGATTTTTATTATGGAAAAATTGACAATATTTATTATTAATACTGATTATTATTATTAACAAGAGGAAATTGTGTATTTGGCCGGCAGAGGTTTCAAATTTCTTTTAAAGTTGGCATCGTTTCGTTCCTGTAACTCCTCCACATGAGGCAGAGGATAAAAAAAGGCATTTTAAGGAGGCATCTGAAATCTCTTGGGTCTTGGGTTGGGTGTGGACTGGCTGCCATCAGCCCCCAGTTCCATGCTAAGGACAAAGGCCAAGCAGCTGCAGGGCAGGCTGGGAGAAGTTCAGAACCTAAATTCGTCTTTAAGCACAGGGAGGGACAAATAGGATGAGTTTTAAATTTATTTGTGACTCTACTGCTACTGATTTTGCTCCTGGGGTTGCACTTCTTTCTACAATCTCTTTGTCAGCAGCTTTGATGCAATTTTTTATGGTTCCCAAACCACCAGCAACCAAACTTCTTCCTGATGGTGTTTAACCTGAGACATTTCTAATGAAAAGTGAAAAAACTCCTCCAGACCCAAGCCAGGTGTCAAGGCTTGCTCTGATGCTTTGCCCCCGATCCAAAGTGATGAAATAAGTTTAATGCTGTGACACAGTTCAGAGAAAATCCCAATAAAGTCAGGCAATTACCTGGATGGATGGAGAACCCAATACAATTATTGATTTAATAATCAGCATTCAGCCCTGGGGGCCTGTGGGAGTTCTGAGGGCTTCATTGCAATACCAAAATAGACAAAAATAGCAGGTTTCCCGTTCTGTAATCAAAGCATTAATCTCATTCCCTGCCAGTTTTCCTTAGAGTGGCCCTTGGAAACTACCAGGACAAAATGTTTTGCTCTCAGGGAGTCAATTCCTGCTCTGAGCTGAGTTTGCAGCCCCACAAAGCCATTCCCCTGCCCATGGCAAGAGCAGCAGCATCTTATAAAGGGAAGAGACTTGTCAGTGTGAGGCAATATAGCAATGGACATTAATTAATCCAAATGCCTCACAGGAGCCACAAAACTCCTCACAAGGGAGGGGCTGAAACAGGATAAAAGTCAAAAGCATCTGTGCAGGGTTTCAGAGATGCTGGTTTGGAAGTGACTGTTGAAAATCACTGAATAAATCTGATCCCTCTGACCAAATCACTCAACTCCAGAGCACGTTCCTGGTTCTGGAACTGCAGTAGGAGCTGGCTCTGAACTTCAGGAGTCACTGGGATTCTGGGAGTCAGTGGCAGACACACAGGCCACAACTTCCAGAGCCGCATCCACATTTAAAGGAGAAAAAGACCCTCTTCTGCTGGTGCTTGATGTGGGCAGAAATGTATGGCCCTCTGGGTCCCACTGGCTTTGTCCTTCCTAAAGTGGCTGATAAATCACAATGATGCTGCTCTGATCAATTGAAACCCATCTCGCTGGAGCCTCCCTGAACAAACAGCAAAGTGGGAGGAAAAATGTACATGGAGCAAATAAAACATTTGGCTCTGATCTGAAAGACTGCAAGGAAAGAGAAAAGGAGGAAAGAAATTAAAAGAGGAGGCTCAGGTTATCTTGTATTCCTCACATTTTTAGGTTTATGGAAGAAGATGAAAATCCCCTTATATTGAGGCAGTATTTATTGGGGGTTATAGTACTTCCATTAGGAACTGATAACAGAGAGATCTCAAAATCAGCTTGTTCACCTTAGATAAAGCTCAAAAACTGATGGCTTTGTGCAATACCCTGTGAATTCTGGTTCTTTGGGCCTCAGAGGGGTGACTTGAATGTTAAATCCTTCTCTTTTCTTTTGGCACTCTTAGAAAAATTCCAAAATACTGTCCCGGGTCTGCTGCTTGTGGCAATTTGGGCAGAAAGCTCAGCCAGGCCTCCTGGAGGGAAATCTCCAAAATGTACCTCTTCCTTGGGCTGGCCCTGGAAAACCCACCACAAATATCTACAGGACAGGACCCCGTGCTGAGCACAGACAATTCAGAGAAGCCAGTTCATAGAATTACAGAATGCCAGAATGGTTTGGGTTTGGGGGGGGGGGACCTTCAATATTACCCAGTGTCACCCCTGCCATGGGCAGGGACACCTCCCACCAGCCCAGGGTGCTCCAAGCCCCGTCCAACCTGGCCTGGGACACTTCCAGGGATCCAGGGGCAGCCACAGCTTCTCTGCCCACCCTGTGCCAGGGCCTCACATTCAGTGACAGAACTTGCCCTTAATCCATTCCAGGCCAGGCTGGACGGGGCTTGGAGCACCCTGGGCTGGTGGGAGGTGTCCCTGCCCATGGCAGGGGTGGCACTGGGTGATTTACAAAGTCCCTTCAATCCCAAACTGTTCTGTGGTTCCATGATTTGAAGTTCATATTGGGTGGCAGTTCATGCCTGTGGGGATTCAGGATGGATTTTAGTCTTCCCATACTTGTGAAATTACAAAAAAAGCCACTGCCATTAAATGTCAGGTTTTCTCGCCATCCACATGGCCCAAATCAGCACTTCAAAAACTCTGTGTGACGACTTAAGAAGACCTGATTAATTCACCAATGCAATGAAAAAGAATCCAAGTGAAGAAATGCCAGAAAACCACCAGAGCCCTCTGAAATAGGAACAATGGGCTGCCCAGGGAGGGTTGGAGTGCCCAGCCCTGGAGGTGCCCAAGGCAGGACTGGCCGTGGCACTCAGTGCTCTGGGCTGGGGGACAAGGTGGGCATCGGGCACAGGGTGGGCTCTGGGGGCTGCCAGGGCTTTGCCACCCTCAGGGATCCTTGTGCTTTTTGCTATTTGAGTCTATTTCTTCTGTGATGAAAAGCTTATGGAGCTGTTTGAAGCTTTCTGTTTGTAAAGGAAAGGGATTCCAAAGGCTGGTGCTCATTCCTGGCATTCTGACTCTCTCTTGCCATTGTTTCCCTGCAGGAATCTGCACTGAGTTGGTTTTATTTTTACCTGTTTGGCCAAATAAAACACTGGCAAGTCAGGGGCTCCTTGGGCATAATTCAGCAATTAGGAATTGGGCCCATCTTCTGAGAAGGAAAAACCAAAAATCCAAAAGGGTGCCCTCAAAAACCCAGCTCTCTGAATTGATTATGCTTGGGGAAAAAAAACCTGCATGGGCTTCCAGCCTGAAGTAACTAAAGCCATGTCCCAGATCCTTGGTCTTTTTTCCCAAAGCAATTCCCTGCCTGACACATGTAAGATCAATGAGACAATCCCACGGTAATAACCCCACTGATCCCGCCGCAGTAATGAAAGTGTAAGTAGAAAGACAGCAGGCAGAAGACCTCAGACTCTCACTTGAAACAAAATATTCAGCCTTATTTAGCCTGGGATGGCTTGTTATTTTTTTTTATGTCAGGGTTTTTTTGTGGGGTTTTTTTTTGAGTGGCAAAGTAGCCCCACTTGTCAATCAGCTACCTTGCAGTGCTAATAGATTCTGGTGTTTAGGGGGTCAGCACGGAATTTAATTTAACAACTTACAATACGCCCACATGCCCAGAAAATGTGGACAGCTTGATAGGGTTCACTGAGCCAAAGGAGTAAGACCAAAACAGTGCATTAATGTATAGGGGAAGAATAGTTGCAATCAGTTCCCTTGTGAATTGGACAGAGAACTTGGAGATGAAGCAATTATCAGCCATCGGGGATTAATAGTAAAGTGTGAATGCCAAGCTGTATATGTTAGGGGCAGAATATGTTGCCTATAGAAAACAACAAAGAGCGTTTCTTACTATTAAGTGAGATTAAACGTAATGGCCTGATTTAATCACAAAGGCAGAATTAAATTCAGATGGCAACTTCAAAGTGGACACATGCACAGAGCCCACTGCATACATTTACATATAGCTGGCATAGCTTGGCTTGCATCACAATGGGAGAAAGTTTCTTTGGCCACTTAAACAATTTTCTATTCTTGGCTTTTTGTTAACATTCACTGTATTTAGCCCCAAATTGCTTTTAGTTAATAAGACGGAGCTAAGAGTTATATTTATTCATGGAAACCGTACTTTTTAATTCTTTCAAGTGTAAAAAAAATCCATCAAAAAAACCCACCCCAAACCAAACCCTCCCCCCAAAAAAACCCCAAACCCTGAAAAATCCCTCTGAAAACCAAACCCCAAAGCAACACCCCAAGCCCACAGCAAAGGGTCAGCAAGAACACACAGGTTGTGATCCAATGGCAACAAAAAGCTGCTGTCCCAAACTGCCCCCGTTTTCCTGGCCCAGGGAGGTGTCCCAGGTCCGAGGGTGACACCTGATGTTGTTTGGCCTTCCCTGTCCCCTCCACTGAGGGTATGTGAGGCCACCACTCCAGCTCCCAGTTCCCTTCTTCACCTGTAAAGAGGTCACTGAAGGTTCCCAGCACGTGACCAGCATCACTTGTTGAGTTACAAAGCGTTTGCTGGACCTGCCCCACCTGTGGGTGCCCCCACACGGGGCTGGAGGAGCAGCAAGCCTTGCTGGACCTGCTGGCCATGGGGTGACAGCCCAGGGCCAGCCTCGGTTTGGCTGGGCTGAAGTTCAGGAGGGAGCACATATTGCAGATCGGGCTTATTTCACAGTCCCTGTGTTGGAGAGAGCCCAGAGGAGGCACCAAGATGGGCAGAGGATGGAGCAGCTCTGCTGGGAGGGAAGGCTGGCACAGCTGGGATTGTCCAGCCTGGAGAGGAGAAGCTTTGGGGGGACCTCACTGTGGCCTTGCAGGACCTGAAGGAGCTCCAGGAAAGATGGAGAGAGACAATTTCCAAGGGGTGGAGGGACAGGACACAGGGAATGGCTTCCCACTGCCAGAGGGCAGGGCTGGATGGGATATTGGGAAGGAATTGGTGGCTGGGAGGGTGGGCAGGCCCTGGCACAGGGTGGGCAGAGAAGCTGTGGCTGCCCCTGGATCCCTGGGAGTGTCCCAGGCCAGGTTGAATGGGATTTGGAGCAACTTGGGCTAGTGGAAGGTGTCCCTGCCCATGGATGATCTTTAAGGTCCCTTCCAACCCAAACCAGTCCATGATTCTATGTGGAAAGCACACTCAGCCTTCGGTCTGAACCCAAACCCTGGGCATGGACCTTCCTACACCCCTCAAACCCCCCTGATCCCGGCTGGCAGGGCAGCAGTGCTGTGGCACCCCCTGGCACAACATGGTACAAACAGACTTGGGAAGAAGTGACAGGAATGGGAACATCTCTCTGGGGTTGTCTTGCATTGGCACAGAGTGCCAACAGCACCCTCAGGAGAAAGACTGGAGAGGAAGGATTCGGAGCCATGGACTCATTCTCAACCAAATGGGGACCAACCAGAGCCCTCCCAAACCTAAACCATCAGTGCCCTGTGACCGCCCAACCCATCACACGAGGAGAGGAGCAGCAGCTTGGCAGGGGCTCCATGCAGGCTCCAACCCACCTCACACAGGGTGAATCTTCAGGAAGACCCTTTGAAGTGTCAGAGGAGCCCCCAGACAGGTTGTTCCTTCAGCTCAAGGCATCCAAGGCCAGGCTCACAGCACAGAGTCCAGAGTGCAGCTCCATCCCCCAAATTCTGAGAGATGTCACTGTGCTGTGCTCACTTACTGCCCTGGCCCATGGGCTGCCTTCCCCAGGGATGGGAATTGGACAGATTTCTTCTCAGGAGGAATTTGTGCCTGCAAAGGGTGGTCAGGCCTTGGCAGGGGCTGCCCAGGGAGGGTTGGAGTGCCCAGCCCTGGAGGTGCCCAAGGCAGGACTGGCCGTGGCACTCAGTGCTCTGGGCTGGGGGACAAGGTGGGCATCGGGCACAGGGTGGGCTCTGGGGCCTGGCAGGGCTTTGCCACCCTCGGGGACTCTGGGATTGATTCTGTGAGTAGAGACCAGGGGAGCTGCTGAGCCAGAGGTGACCATGCAGCCAACACAAACCATCACAGTCCGACACTCCAAAGACGCTGCAACAGGAAAGGGGACAAAACAGACCAGAAGGGAGAAGGAATTTCAGACTCCCACTTTTTCCCAGCCAGCCGTGGGCAGGACTGCACTGCAGGCACAGCAGTGTTAGGGAAAAGGACATGGGCACAGTCACAATCACTGTCCTCTCCTCTGATCCCCCTGCTGAGCACAACCCACCCCGGCTCTAACCCCGAGGAGATGGGCATGCCAAGGTACCTATTGCTGGTGAGTTCCAGGCCATGGTAGGAGAAGGCAAAGCCATGCAAAGGGCAGAGGAGACCCCCTCCCACCCTGTATGGGCCCTCTCCAGGCACTGGGTTTTTGGGAGGAAGGGAAGGGGGTGTCCAGCACTTCCCTGACAGGATGGCTGGGGAGAAACTCCCCCTCAGGCTCCTCGAGATGCCACAGTTCACTCAGCAGGTTCTCACAGGGTCCCTTTTGATATTCCTCCTGAAATAGCAGGAAAGACACCAGGGACTTTAAAATAAAATGCCTAGGAGGGGAGACCTAAAATCCCCAGCCCTGCTCCCATCAGCCTTCCAGAAGAAATTTGCTGAGGGACATCTAAGTAGGGTAGGAACAGAATGTACAGCTCTGGTTGGGAGGTGGAGACTCACTTTTTCCTTCTCTTTTTCAGACACTGCTGTACCGAGTCAGTAACTTTTGGAGTGGAGGTTTGCAAAATGCCCATGAAGTTTAAGGAACAGCTCATTTTCTGCCCGGGGCACCCAGCAGAGCCCTCTGTCCCCATGAAATTTAAGGAACAGCTCATTTTCTGCCCGGGCACCCAG
Source organism: Campylorhamphus procurvoides (assembly GCA_013396655.1). Classification (NCBI taxonomy): domain Eukaryota; kingdom Metazoa; phylum Chordata; class Aves; order Passeriformes; family Dendrocolaptidae; genus Campylorhamphus; species Campylorhamphus procurvoides. The sequence continues at coordinate 144,112 of WBMV01006105.1, forward strand.
CAGAGCCCTCTGTCTCCCATGAAATTTAAGGAACAGCCCATTTTCTGCCCTGGCACCCAGCAGAGCCCTCTGTCCCCATCCCGGGGCCACTTTCATGGGAGTCTCTGCTTGGAAGGAGCTGAAACTTCAGCCCCGCCGCCTTCCTTGGACAAACAGCTTTGTGTCCTTGTTCCCTGAGCCCCGGCGGGCTGGTGGCTCCAAAGGCACAGCCCAAATCCTCTCCCCGCCACAAGAGCAGGGCCAATTCCCCCGAACAAAAGGCTGAAGTGCCCGTGTGACAGGTCACTCAACATGATCATGTCCCGCTCGGGGTGAGAGCATTGAAGAGGATCCTGCTAAGTGGGGACAGAAGACGGGACAAGGTCTTAACCCCCGGCGGCGCCTCCGCACCGGGATCGCTCCTCGAGCATCCCGACACGTCTCTCCGGCAACTGCGGGGGGAATGTGAGCTCTGATGGTGCCCAGGGGACCAGGCCACTGCAGCACGGCCTTTGTGGCCCGGGGACAAAGGTCAGGACGGGTCATTTGTCACTGCTCCGCTGGAAATGGCCAGGGAGCACCGGCCGTGGTTTGAGTGGCTGTGCCACTACCTGAGCTCTGGCTCGGTGAGGCACAGCCAAAGGTGGCCAAACACCCTCCTGACATCCCAGCCCAGCTCCTCCAGCCCTTCAGCGCTCTGGCTCAGTGAGGAACAGCCAAACACCCTCCTGACATCCCAGCCCAGCTTCTCCAGCCCTTCAGTGCTCTGGCTTGGGGAGGAACAGCCAAACACCCTCCTGACATCCCAGCCCAGCTCCTCCAGCCCTTCAGTGCTCTGGCTTGGGGAGGAACAGCCAAACACCCTCCTGACATCCCAGCCCAGCTCCTCCAGCCCTTCAGTGCTCTGGCTTGGGGAGGAACAGCCAAACACCCTCCTGACATCNCAGCCAAAGGTGGCCAAACCCCCTCCTGACATCCCAGCCCAGCTCCTCCAGCCCTTCAGCTCTCCCTCGGGCACCCTCGAGCTCTCCCCCCTGCACAGCATCTTCCCCCAGCCCATCATGAAGGTTGTGTGGTCATCACACCTACACTGAGCCATCCAAAAATGAACTCCTTGGTCCAATTAAGGAGCTGTCCTGTCTCATTTTGGCACTTACAGGAGGTGCAGACACGGCCACCCTTCCCTACATCTGCCTTAGGATGGACAAGTGGACACAGGAGCCCTGGAGGGGGTGGGACAAATCCTGCCCTCTGTTTCCATCCCACCTCAACTCCTGGTGTGGCTTCGCTTCAGCTCCTGCCCCAAAAAACTTCCCCTTTTCTTCAGTCCCTCCAGGCTGGGATGTAAGGATGGGCAGGACTCAACAACAGAGCATCTCAGCACTCCTCTACCGAGTCACTGACATGATTTTGAGGCTGTCACCTCCTGCTGGGGTAGTTTTAGTGCCTGGGAACACAGGCCCATGAAACCCTCCCCATCCCAATCTGGCACCCCCTTCTCCCCAGATAAATCCTGACTATGGATTTTGGGCTAAGCAGTCATGCAGGACTCAGTGCTTCACCACTAGCTTGGGATTCCCTCCTACAGCTCCCTCCCCCCCTCCCCAAATTTCAGATGGACCAACCTGTGAGGGAGAACGGAAGCTGGGACAGGCACTGTGCCCATCCTGGCTGTCCTGGGGGGTGCCTGGTGCAGGTTTCCTTCTCCTCTCCTTCTCCCTCTGCAATGCAGATCTAACGCTGCCCTGCTCCTGCCAGCTCTGGGACCACTATCACTGCTGGGACAGGGAGGGCTGGTGGGAAATAATGTGATATTTCCATTTCTGAGGAGCAGCAGCACCCCCAGGATGAGCACACAGGTCTCTTGAGGCAGACACTCTTCCAGCCACAATGGCACGAGCTGGAGTGGCTTCACACCCCTGAAAAGGCACCTAAACCATTGTGTTTATATCCCACAAGGAAATAAAACTCCCCCCTTTCCCAGACGAGTGGGGACAGCCCTGACCCTCCAGCCATCCCCTGCTGTGGATGCACTGAGGGCACACCTGGGAGAAATCCCAGGGCTTGGTTTGCAAGATGGACAGGAGTGACAAGGGTTTGTGACTGCCAAAAATAACTTCTATGGGGTTTTCTTGCTTTTTACCCAAGAACAAATATTCTGCCAGCTCATTAAATATTGCCACTGGTTCAAGCAGCTCTGGATCAGGTTCATAATCATGCAGACAGGAACTGGGGATATTGCATTTTCCCCAGAGGTTCTGCTATATGATGGATGAGTTTTATTTATCACTGTCACACATGTAAGTATGCCTTTAAATTATCCCAAGGACATGAATATGCAGCAGAGAGAAGGGCACGGGAATACGGAATGTATAGAGGTGATCAAAGGAAAACAACATCACTTAGAAGTTTAAAAGGGATATTTTAGCCTTCATTAAGAAATCACTTTCAAATTATTTGAGAAACACTATGAATACTCACGAGACTAAAAAGATTTAGAGCACAATGTTCAAAGGACACTGTACAAGCTATTTGTGTAAATGATTTCTTCTGGTTCATCAGATGAGCAGCTCTCCTCCTGTGTGTTTGGAAACTTGGGATCGTGGATTCGATTGTTTGGAGGGAAGGAATTATTTTAAAAATAGTAATACACCAAATCCCACTTATCTGTTATACTTCACCCTGGAGGACAATCACAGGCTCAGTAATTCATTGATAATATCCTGAGCCTGAATTGTCAAGCACAGGGCAAGGAGGGAGCAGGAGGGAAGGAAGTGGTGCCCACCTTTGGGAGGAGGCAGAGTGGGGGGTCTTTGGGCTGGTGGGTTCTCAGCAGTGCTTCCTTTTTGGAGCCACTTGGTTCATTCAACTCCAGCCCTTCTGCTCTGAGGGCCAAAATTAAAGGACAGGACCATCAAGGTTGGAAAAGACCTCCGAGATCATCAAGTCTGACCTTTGATCGATGCCTTTCTAAAAGCAGCTGATCAGAAGGCTCCTCTCTGTCTCTCCTCTGCAGGCTCTCCTGGCTGTGGCACCAAACCAAACCCTGCCCAAGGCTCCTGGGGAGACCCTCACAAACCTTGGCCAACCCAGCGCTGCTCCTGCCCTTCCCATCCTGAGCACCTCCCAACTGCATCCCAATCCCAAAACCAGCCACATGCTCAGTGACCACCAGTGGCCAGGACTTCATCTGACTTATTTCTAAGGTGTCACTCTGGCTCTTCCAGCTGCTGGTTATTGCAACTATCTCATGGTGGTGGAGTCCCCACCCCTGGAGGTGTCCAAGGAACGATGGAGATGGCACTCAGTGCTCTGGGATGGGGGACAAGGTGATGGTCAAAGGTTGGACTCGGTGGTTTGAGATGTCTTTCTAACCTAAATGATTCTGCAATTCACCCTGAGACAGTCAGCCTGGCCACGGTAACAGGAACCACTCACTGCAGGTGATTTCCCCCCAAGAGAAGCAGTGAAGGTCCAGGCAGCAGCTCCCTGTACCCAAACCAATCCTCTCCACCTCCTCCTGCACAGGAGGATGGACATTCATGACCTCCTGCCACAGCAGCACAGCCTTGCCCTCCCATCTGCTCACCCTTTTCTACAGGAAGGAAATATCGTGTCAGATAAAAGGAAAAAAAAACAAGACAATAAAAGATATGCAGGAGTAAGGTGGGGTGGGCACAGACAGCGGCACGCAGTGATGGCGGGTACATTTCGGGCACTGCCCCAGTGAACAAACCCAAGGTATGGCCCCAATGTTCAGTCTCTGTACATGGCCCCTGTACACAGCCCCAAAACTCGGTCCCAATGCACAGCCCCATTGCACAGCCCCTATACATGACCCCAATGCACAGCCCCTATACATGGCCCCAATGCACAGCCCCTATACATGGCCCCAATGCGCAGCCCCAATTCATGGCCCCAATGCACAGCCCCATTGCACAACCCCTATACATAGCCCCAGTGCACAGCCCCTATACATGACCCCAATGCACAGCCCCATTGCACAGCCCCAATGCCCAGCCCCAATGAACAGCCCCATTGCACAGCCCCAATGAACAGCCCCATTGCACAGCCCCAGTGCACAGCCCCTCTACATGGCCCNCCTTTTCTACAGGAAGGAAATATCGTGTCAGATAAAAGGAAAAAAAAACAAGACAATAAAAGATATGCAGGAGTAAGGTGGGGTGGGCACAGACAGCGGCACGCAGTGATGGCGGGTACATTTCGGGCACTGCCCCAGTGAACAAACCCAAGGTATGGCCCCAATGTTCAGTCTCTGTACATGGCCCCTGTACACAGCCCCAAAACTCGGTCCCAATGCACAGCCCCATTGCACAGCCCCTATACATGACCCCAATGCACAGCCCCTATACATGGCCCCAATGCACAGCCCCTATACATGGCCCCAATGCGCAGCCCCAATTCATGGCCCCAATGCACAGCCCCATTGCACAGCCCCTATACATAGCCCCAGTGCACAGCCCCTCTACATGGCCCCAGTGCACAGCCCCTCTACATGGCCCCAGTGCACAGCCCCTCTACATGGCCCCAGTGCACAGCCCCTCTACATGGCCCCAGTGCACAGCCCCTCTACATGGCCCCAGTGCACAGCCCCTATACATGGCCCCAATGCACAGCCCCAATGAACAGCCCCATTGCACAGCCCCAGTGCACAGCCCCTCTACATGGCCCCAGTGCACAGCCCCTATACATGGTCCCAGTGTACAGCCCTATTGCACAGCCCCATTGCACAGCCCCATTGCACAGCCCTTATGCACAGCCCCAATGAACAGCCCCATTGCACAGCCCCAGTGCACAGCCCCTCTACATGGCCCCAGTGCACAGCCCCTATACATGGTCCCAGTGTACAGCCCTATTGCACAGCCCCATTGCACAGCCCCATTGCACAGCCCTTATGCACAGCCCCAATGAACAGCCCCATTGCACAGCCCCAGTGCACAGCCCCTCTACATGGCCCCAGTGCACAGCCCCTATACATGGTCCCAGTGTACAGCCCTATTGCACAGCCCCATTGCACAGCCCCATTGCACAGCCCTTATGCACAGCCCCAATGAACAGCCCCATTGCACAGCCCCAGTGCACAGCCCCTCTACATGGCCCCAGTGCACAGCCCCTATACATGGTCCCAGTGTACAGCCCTATTGCACAGCCCCATTGCACAGCCCCATTGCACAGCCCTTATGCACAGCCCCAATGAACAGCCCCATTGCACAGCTCCATTGCACAGCCCCAACGCACAGCCCCATTGCACGGCCCCATTGCACAGTCCCACTGCACAGCCCCATTGCACAGCCCCAATGAATAGCCCCATTGCACA
>WBMV01006105.1:180265-191793 GCA_013396655.1 Campylorhamphus procurvoides
GGCTGGATCTGGGCAGGTTTATCCCATGTAGGAACAGGCTGGATCTGGGCAGGTTTATCCCATACCTGAGAGGAACTGGGTGATCTTTAATGTCCCTTCCAACCCAAGCCATTCCCTGACTCTGGGATTCAGTGTCTCCCCATCAGAGGGCTTTTGGCAGGACCCAAGGAGCCCCTCCAGGCACAGGCACAGCCCAGCACCAGGTGCTGCAGGGGCCAAGGAGAAGATCAGGCTCTTCCCCGAGCTGCAAGCAGGGCATGCACACAAATAAAGGCACAGGGGTTGCTCTGCATCCCCAGGCTTTCTAGAAAGCTGCTGCATGTTTGCAGAAATAGGGGGGTTATGGTTTATCAGTCATGCTGACACCACAGGGAACCCAACCAGGGGAAAGCAGAACCCTTAGGACCTCCCAGAGCCCTCAGATCTGACCACAAGGAGCAAGCCCAGGCAGGCTGGAGTTTGTCCCACCAGACCCTGCTGGTCAGGCCGGTGGAGATGCAGCTCTGTGGTCACCTGGTGGGCAGAGCTGTGCCCAGAGCTGCTGTGACACTCACCTGGGTCTGCCACTTCACATTTTAGAACTGAGACCTTCTTTTCTCTTGGTTGTAGAAGTGCCAAACTCTGTGTTTTCCCTTCCAGGCAATCTCTGTGTTGCATTTGCTTCTGTTTAGGAAGTGTTGGTAAAGCCAGCCAGGAGCTGAACTTTGATGAGCCCTGTGGGTTCCTTCCAGCTCAGGAGACTCCATCAGTCTAAACTCCTTCCAAATGTGTTCCTCTGATGAACTTGGTTTCTGTGGGGAACTTCTCATCTCTAGCTCAATATGTGCTCTCACATATGACTCTACCTTTGATCCAGAATGAAAATTAATTTTAAAAATTACAACCGACTCAAAGCTTCTCCAATCCAGCATATCCTTAAGAATTCTGGATGGAGCTGCATTGCCAACAGCAGGTTGGTAAGTCCCAGGCAAGACTTTCAAGTGGGATGAAGCAAAGCTCTTAAAATTCCTTTTACTTTTAAGTCCCCCTCTCCGGGGGTGGCCCCATTCCCCTGCCATGGGGTAACCACACCACAGCTGGCATTGTCCCAGCACTCCCAGTTTGCACTGGAGGAGGGCAGAGCACTCAGTCCCCACACCCCTCTCCAATTCCTGTAGGGCTTGCACTTCTCGGCTCCCCCTTATTCTTTTGGTTTAACCAGAAAATCGTGGAATATGCTGAGTTTTGGAAAGGACCCACAAGGATCCTCAAGTCCAACTCCTGGCCCTGCACAGGCCCATCCCCAGGAGTCACCCCCTGTACCCCAGAGCATCATCCCAACCCTCCTGCAGCTCTGGCAGCCTTGGGCCGTGCCCACTGCCCTGGGCAGCCTGGGCAGTGCCCACCACCCTCTGGGGGAAGGACCTTTGGCTGAGATGCCCCCTGAGCCTGCCCTGGCACAGCCCCAGCCCTTCCTGGGTGCTGTCCCTGTCCTCCCAGAGCAGAGCTCAGAGCCTGCCCCTCCCCAGGAAGGTGTCCCTGCCATGAGGTCTCCCCTCTGTCTTCTCCAACTGGACACACCAAGATCCCTCAGTGTCCTCACCCCCCTCCCCTCGGGGCCCTGACCCATCCTCACAGCTCTAACCACCCCAGATATCTGGGTGGGTATCACAAAGTTGAATTTCCAGCAAGGACTTGCTCCACTGGGGTCATTCTCTGGTGTCACAGTCCCCAAGCTGTCCTGGTCCTCTCTGGGAGTGCCGCTCACAGGGAGGGGAGAGAGGAGCTCAGATGGAAACAGGGGCAGGGTCTCTTACACTGACCAGTGCCCAGTTGTGACCTCCTCCAGTGTCCTCACCAAGCCCTGGGAACTGGGGGATGTGGTTTTGGCCCTTGGGGACGAGGTCCAGGGGTCATGGTGGGACTGGGGGAGTTTGGAAGTCTCCTTTGACCTTGATGATTTTTTAAGCAGAGCAACAGTAAAGGTGGGTTGGAAGCCAAGCATCCTCTAGGCTTTGGGAACACTGGGATCACACCTCATGGATTTAAGGTGACCTCCTTATGTGCCCTTAGGGTGCCTCAGTTCCCAGCGAGCAGAATGGGGCACAGAGCAGTTCTAGACGTGCCAGGGCAGACGGTGCCAAGATAAACCTGCAGTTCTTGTGGCAACACATGAGTATGTGTGACACAATGAGCTCACTGTCACACCAGGTGAACATTTCCCTTCCCTTGTCCCTCTCTGGAGCCCCAAACCAGGCTGGGAGAGGCTGAGGGACCAGGGTTATAACACAGGCGGGGGATCCAGGGGGATTGGGGTCTGCTCTGGGGAGCAGGGCCAGGAGCAGAGGGAACGGGCTCAGGCTGGGCCAGGGCAGGGCCAGGGGGGACATGGGGAGGAATTTGTGCCTGCAAAGGGTGGTCAGGCCTTGGCAGGGGCTGCCCAGGGAGGGTTGGAGTGCCCAGCCCTGGAGGTGCCCAAGGCAGGACTGGCCGTGGCACTCAGTGCTCTGGGCTGGGGGACAAGGTGGGCATCGGGCACAGGGTGGGCTCTGGGGGCTGCCAGGGCTTTGCCACCCTCAGGGATCCTGGGATTTGAAGGTGCAGCCAGAAGAGACATCCCAGGAAGGAGAGGACACGGGAGCTGCTGGAAGAGGGGCAGGAGAAGGGGGTGCTTTGCAGACATTCAGTGCCAGCCACAGGGAGGAGTCCCCTGATTTCCACCACCACATGTCCCTCTCAGTGTGACTCTGTGTTGGCTGCAGTGCCAGGAATGCAGGAGCTTTTTGTCCTCCTGCCAAAAGGAGGAAACAGCAGCAGCATTTACCTGGAACAGATGGGCCTTGCTGGGCAGCCAGCCTTAATTAACCAGCAGACAAGTGAGGAGCTGGAGTGGCACAGGGCACCAGCCTGGCCGGGCAAAGCCCTGGGCTCAGCACAGCCAGCCAGCCAGAGGTGTCACCAGCTCTCTGCTGTCCCCAGCACGCTGTGACCCCACAGCCTGGCCACAGGGCTGCACCCAAAGCCAAGGACGTGTCCCTTCCAGGACAGCACTCGGAGCCTGCCAGGAGAACGCCCCTTGCAGGGCTTGCAGGGGTCACCTGTGGCACCTGTGCCATCTCTTTGCTCAGGTTTATGGAAGTTGAGAGTTGCAGAGTGAATTCTGCAGCGCTCTGAGGCAGAGGGGGAGGGGGAAAGGGAAGGAGCACAAAGGGATTTCACTCACGGGGCTGGAGGAACCGTCCCCACTTCAGCAGTCAAGAACCTGCTCTTCATTTCCAGCCCACGCGTGGCCCTTCCCACCAGACCCAAGGACCATCCCCGTGTGCCTCTTTCCCCGAACCCCAGGATCCCTGAGAGTGGCAAAGCCCTGGCAGCCCCCAGAGCCCACCCTGTGCCCGATGCCCACCTTGTCCCCCAGCCCAGAGCACTGAGTGCCACGGCCAGTCCTGCCTTGGGCACCTCCAGGGCTGGGCACTCCAACCCTGCCTGGGCAGCCAAAAGGACAAGGATTGTTGCTGGTTCTCAGCCCTGGCTGGGGCACTGTCTCTGCTTCAGACTCTGATCTTCTGCCTTCCAAACCCACACAGTCCCTGCCTTACTCTTGTCCTTCACCTCTTCCTCGGCTTAAAGCAAATAAATCATTTTGAGGAGTCTCCAAATCCCTGAAACATCTGCATTCCTGAAGCAGGAAACCAGCATGGGTTTGCCTTTAAAATAACGCCCCAGAACTCCTTTTCTGCACACAACTCACATGGGCAGCTTGACAATTTTAAATTTGCCCACCTGAAACTTTACAGGGCGAAATTGTAGGCAATGAAATCTATTAATAGGACCTGTTGGGAGTTCCAGGGGGTGTTTCTCAGGAGGAATTTCCCCCTGGAAAGGGTGGGCAGAGGCTGGAAGGGCATGGAGGAGCCCCAGCCCTGCCACCCCCTCCCTCCTGCACACAAGTCCTGAGCATTAACGATTCATTATCTGTCCCCCTCTCGCTGCCCCCTTTGTCCCCACTGCCACAGTGTCCTTCTTTGTCTGTTTACTGGGTATTACTGGCCAACACCACTTTGCAGGGGCTCTCAAAAGGGCTGTTTGCTCAGAGTCAATAACACATTCACCCACGAGGAGTTAATGCTCTCACATCCACTAAGGGGACAGGTCCTGGGGGCTGCACAAATCCCACCACATTGTTCCTGGGGATTTGAGCACCAGCTCCTGCTTCCCCTGCCTGGAAATGTGCATTTAATGCCCTGTGTATGGTAATGAGGGTGCAGTGCACTGACATGGCCATGCCTGGGACCCAAACTGCTTCCCTGGATATACCTTGGATGTCACTGTCACTCACTGAGGGGGTGGCTGCTTGGCTTTGGTCGATAGGACAGATGTGGAAGGATATCTGGAGCTGAAGAATTCCTGTCAGGAGAGGCACTGGAGGAGGTACAAACCAGTGTATCATCCAAAATAATGCCCTGCAAACAACCAGAGGTGCAGCTACAGCCACAGTCCCATGTTTGGGAGCAGAGAGAAGCTCCCAGGACCATGGACAGAGAGGGACAGGACAAGGGGAATGGGATGGGATGGGATGTTGGGAAGGAATTGGTGGCTGGGAGGGTGGGCAGGCCCTGGCACAGGGTGGGCAGAGAAGCTGTGGCTGCCCCTGGATCCCTGGGAGTGTCCCAGGCCAGGTTGGACGGGGCTTGGAGCACCCTGGGCTGGTGGGAGGTGTCCCTGCCCATGGCAAGGAGGTGGCACTGAGTCCATCCAACCTTGAAGGTCCCTTTCAGCCCAAACCATTCTGTGATTCAAAGGTTCTGTGATTATTTGTACCCTGCCTGTGTGATGGAGTCAAGACATGCAGCCTGAACACTGGGAATCTCCATCAGGAGAGACCCTGCACAAGAGCAACCCTGTAACATCAGCACATATAAAAATACATACACAGATAAAAAATTTATATTTGTATATATAAATATATATATAAAATATATAAAATTCAGTATATCTTCAGTATGTAGAGAATTCTTCAAAGCACTGTGCAAATTTCACACCCCCTGCAAAGCCCAGAACTCCCTCCTTGCCCCTGCTCAGTGCAGGTTTGTCCCTCCCTCCACACTTCAGGAAGAACTGGGACAGTTTGAGGCCCCTTCTCTCTTCACCGTTGTTACCACACAACATACAAAAAAGTTCAGGGCAAGGAAGACACTCAAGGTCTCCTGAGTCCAAGGGCACAACAAAAGGGCTTAGGATTGCCACACAAAATCCAACAAATCCCAAACAGCCACTTTATGACTCTGGAACTTCTGGGAACGCTTAAACAATTCCCATTTTTCAGTAACACAAGAGGAATTTGGACAAATTTACAAAGGGAATGTCAGAACTGAGTCCTTTGTGGTATCCAGCCCCACATTTGCTCTATAAATGTAGATTAGGGTAAGGTTAATTTTCACAGCAAAGGGATCCATGCTAAGGTTTCCCTAAAATAAAGTTGAAGAAACCTGGTTAGCTCATGCATTTGGAACTCCAGGATCTGTCAGGCTTTAGTCTTTGCAAATGATCTGTTCCTGCATTTAGTTTAATCCTCTCTGGATTTCCACCCGTTACTTAGAAGGGCAAAGGGAGTTGTTTGTGCAAACAAGCAAAATGCTGGTGTTGGGATTGAATCTGCAGAGCCATGAAATGCCCCTGCAGGGCACCAGCACCGTGGGCATACCTGGCACTTCTGCAGTGCCTTCCACACTGGGAAATTCAGAGTGCTCTGAAGAAATGGCCACTTTGGCCATCCAAAGGGATCTTGTCCAATGGAGGAGGAAGACACGTTTCTGCAATCTTAAATAAACTGTGTTCAATATGATGTGAATGTTTTATAACTCCAACTGAGCCACAAACTGCTCCTTCTGAATTTAATGTCAACCAGTATTTCATTTCACAGTAGTTCCTGCATGCTGCAGCTCTGCAGATGTTCCCAAGTGGATTGTGTAAAGAGAGGTCAGGATTAAGGGTTGTTGTGTTGCTAAAGGTGTAAATCACAGAATCCCAGTCCCACCAAAGCTGGTGGAGACCCTCGAGACCACCCAGTCCCACCAAGGCTGGTGGAGACCCTCAGGACCACCCAGTCCCACCCAGGCTGGTGGAGACCCTCAGGACCACCCAGTCCCACCCAGGCTGGTGGAGACCCTCAGGACCACCCAGTCCCACCAGCACCAGCCCCACCACCATCACCCCAAACCAGGTCCCCAAGGGTCACATCTTGAACATTCCCAGGCCTGCCCACTCTGCCAGGGAAAAGCTGCTCCACCATCTGATCTCCTGCTCCAAAGTCCTGGGCCATCACCCAGAGTCACACCCAGCTCTGGCCAGGCCAAAGCAAGCCCTGAAAGGTAAAATAATTACCTACAAAGGCAGCCCGTGTTTCTCTCATCTAATTAGATAACATGCCCACATGTTTAGCACCAAGACATCCCCTCCCTAATTGGGAAAAGTCAAGGGCAGAAACTAATTAGCGGCATTAATCAAAAGCAGAGGGCTAATGATAATTAACAGCACATCCCCACTACAAACCAAATCCCTTTATTAGAAGGTGCTTGAGATTGTAAAATGAAATGAATGGAGCTGTACAGGGAGTGTTTCCAATTGCCATCTTCTGGCAAAGCCACGTAGGATTTCCCCAAAATAAAGAACAGGAGCCAGGCTGAAGGATGGTTTTCCACACAATTCCTGTAAGCGGTTGGTCCTGCCATTTACAAAAACAAACCACAAAAACACAAAGGAAAGCTTCAATTCCTAAATTTCTGGGTCGTTCTCCATGTTCCTGCAGCCAGGGAGGGCCAGAGGTCAGAGCAGTGTGTGTCCTTGGGAGGGTGAAATGCTCAAAATAAATCCCCCCAGGGGGAAGGGAAACACCAAGTGCTGCTGTGCTGGTGGTTCTGCTGCTCTGCACAGTCTTGGGAGGCTGGCAAAGACCTCAATTTTATGAAATTAAGGAGTAATGGGCAGTAGAAATAACCCCCCAAAGCTCAAGGGCACTGCAAAAGGCCCTGGGGAAGGGCAGGCTGGAGGAGGAGCCCCCTGGTCCAGCTCTGCCCTCCAGGAAACACCTTGCCAGGAGTGCCAGGGCATCCAGACACATCCCAGGAGGGAATTCAGATCCAGCTGCTCTGGGTTTGGGGTGTCCTGGTGTTCCAGCTCTGCCCTTCAGCAAACACCTTGCCAGGAGTGCCAGGGCATCCAGACACATCCCAGGAGGGAATTCAGATCCAGCTGCTCTGGGTTTGGGGTGTCCTGGTGTTCCAGCTCTGCCCTCCAGGAAACACCTTGCCAGGAGTGCCAGGGCATCCAGACACATCCCAGGAGGGAATTCAAACCCACCTGCTTGGGGTTTGGGGTGTCCTGGTGTTCCAGCTCTGCCCTTCAGCAAACACCTTGCCAGGAGGGTCAGACACATCCCAGGAGGGAATTTAAATTCACCTGCTCGGGGTTTGGGGTGCCCTGGTGCTCAGCAAACTGGGTTTGGGGTGCCCTGGTGCTCAGCAAACTGGGTTTGGGGTGCCCTGGTGCTCAGCAAACTGGGTTAGGGGGTCCCTGGTGCTCAGCAAGCTGGGTTTGGGGGTCCCTGGTGCTCAGCAAGCTGGGTTAGGGGGTCCCTGGTGCTCAGCAAACTGGGACTCCACTGGATTTGTGAGAAGGAGACACCTCTGAGCTGTCACCAGAACTCCACTCCTCCTTCCCTGGGGCTCTCCAGTGTCACTCCCTCCTCATTTCAGGGCTTCTCTCCTGGTTTCCCATTCTACAGACCCAGCTGACATTGATATCAGGGCAAGCTGAAAATCCCCATCCCACGTAGAAACATGACCAGCAGTTGGTTACTGAGCTGAGCTCCAAATGGTGTTATTGCAACATTAACCAGGATTTTCTCATGGAAAAGGCTCTGATAAGTGATTATTCACATGAAGGAAATCATTGAGGGAGGGACAGCATTAAAAGAGGGAGGCTCAATGGTCCAGACTGCAGGAGTTCCACCCTCAAGGAGGAGACACCTCCAGACAGAGACACATCCCTGAAGCTCCTTCCAGGCCCAGCTCAGCCCCTCTCCTGCCTTGTCCCAGGGGAAAGGACCAGGGGACACGGCCTCAAGTCACACCAGGGCAGGATCAGAGTAAAGATGAGGAAAACATTTACAGTGGGAGAGTGGCCAGGGATTGGAATGAGTGTCCCAGGGAGGTGGTGGAGCCACTGTCTGTGGGAGTGTCCCAGAGGGGTCTGGATGTGGCCTTGGGGACATGGACTAGGGGGGATCCTGGTGGTGCTGGTGGCACTGGATGGTCCTGGAGGTCCCTTCCCACCCTGATGAGCCCAAGATCTCACACGTGGGACCTTCACCAACTGGGGAACTCCTGATCCCTCCACTTGTGCTGCCGCCTTTACTCCAACCCTCCTATGGGGCCAAAAGGAATCACACCCCATTCCAACCATGAAAGGAGCAGCCAAAGACCTCGAAGGGCAGAAATCTTTGCACCAGATCAGTGTGGAGGGCAGTTATTTGCAACCAAAATACCCAAATCCTGCCAGGTTTTGCAGGCTGAAGATCCCACTGCTCAACAATGGAAGATTCTCCCCCCTTTTCCTACCATTCCCTTCTCTTTCTGCACCATTTCCACCCCTCTGCTCCCACTCCCTCATGTAAGGATTTAAAATCTCCTTTATTTCTCTGGGAAAATTCATGTGAGCAAGACCAAGGATGTAAATTATGTCAAATTTTGCAGGGCTACAGGAACCCCCACATTTCCTCCCCTTTCTTTGGCAGCCAGGGAGGGTTTGTGTGTGTTCTGTGCTGGACACAGGGCCACCCAAATCCTGAGGGAAAACCTGCCAGGCTCAGAAAGCCACCAGAGTCCCAGGAGCTGAAGTTTGCAAAGAGAAAACAGGAATAAAACCCCTGAGGCTCAACCTTCCCATGCCCCTCACACCAAAGGGTTGGGACTTCTCCTTCTCCTTCTCCTTCTCCTTCTCCTTCTCCTTCTCCTTCTCCTTCTCCTNTGGAGACACCAGAGGTTCTCATGGACCAACACCTGACTCGAAATGAACCCAACTCTGCCAGCTCAGCCCAACCTTTTTGGCATTTTGGCATTCCAGTGTCACATCTGAGAGAAGAGACAAAGCAAAGCAGGCCAAATAAAGGTTATTATTTCAGTTGGTGTTGGATTAATCACCCTCAATATTGATCAGCCCTTGAGGATGGCAGTGAATTTAAAGGCTGCAGGGGGTGAAATCCCAGCTGAAGAAGGGGCTGCTTTGAGAAACACTTATCCCATGTTCCTGTGCTTGTGTTTCCCTGAGAAAAGTGGGACTCTGATGGTCCCACCCTGGGAGTGATGCTGTCACCTGCTCCAGGGCTGGGCAGCTCTGTCCCCTGCCAGTGCTGAGCAAAGACAGGCCAATTGGAGTTCTCCCAAAACTGAGGATTCTGAGCAAAAACCCCAACCCTTTTCTGCGTGTTTAGTGGCCCCAGAAAGCCCTTGGTAACCCTCTTCCTTCAGGGCTGCTTTTATAGGAACATAAATCCCCAGAGATCAGACTCTGCACCCCCTGGGAGGGTTCATTGACTTCACTGAGCTGGCACAAATTCAGGAGAAATTTGACTTAACAGGTCACGTTTATATGAAAACCAAATTCTCTGGAAGTGTGACACCAAACCAGAGCCCTGCTGATCTTACAGGATCTATCAGGGCAAACAGAACCATGTTAATAGTGAGGACAAATTAATAACATTAGCCAGGCAAATCAGTTCTCTGTATTCCAATTAATAAGTATTAAACCAGCACTTTTTAAGACTATTATAAGTACCTCCCAAGCAGGAAAAGGGATTTCATTAACAGGCTGGAAAAGGGAATGCTGTGTTCAATCAATAATGAAACACTCCCATGGATTCAATTAAAGCTTTGACCATTAAAAAAGAAAGGATGTCAAATCCTGACCTGTGCATCTGCCTTGCAAACAGCCCCAGGCAGAGCCCAGGGATGGAATCGAGCCACACATTCCATGGAAAAGAGTTCACAGATTAACCTGGTTGTGTAAAAACTGTCCCTGTGCCATTAGTACTACTTGGAGTTATAAAAGTAGATTTAGGTTTCCTCCAGACAAGGCACTCAGAGTGAGTTGTAACATTATGTACAGGGGGGTGAAAAAGTCCTTTAGGGCAATTTGGAATTTTTTCCGAGGTTTAGGCTCAGAGAGCACCACCTTTAGGAAAAGGGGTTTGGCATGTCCTGAAAGGAGAGGGTAATTTCCCACTGGACGAGGGCAACATCTTCCCAAACAAATGAAGTGTCAAGGATAAGCACTGTTATATATGTTTATATATATATATATATGTACCTAACCACAGAATTATTGAATATAATCACAGAATGGGTTGGGTTGGATTGGGAGGGACCCCAAACCCCACCCAGTGCCACCCCAGCCATGGGCAGGGACACCTCCCACCAGCCCAGGGTGCTCCAAGCCCCGTCCCGCCTGGCCTGGGACACTCCCAGGGATCCAGGGGCAGCCACAGCTCCTCTGGGAATTCTATCCCAGCCCCTCCCCACCCTCCCAGCCACCAATTCCTCCCCAATATCCCACCCAGAATGAGATTTTAAGCAATCTTTCAAGAAACAGAAGATTTCTCAACAAAACCAGAGGTTCTCACCAGGTTGTGAAGCCAACAAAGGGACCGGGAAGTTGGGCCAAAATTCAGAAGTTTGCCTGTGTATCCCAATTGGAGTGACAAGCCAGGGGTGGTAATTACTGCCTTCTATTTTTAGTGGTCCACGCTGTGCTAGAAGGTTTCATAAAGTCCTTTTAGCTCTGCTGAGGGAGGGCTCAATCCTCCAGATCATTTATGAAAACTCCTCAACCCACTCAAAGAGGATAAATGGGTGTATATTGAATTTTAACGCAAGTACTTCCTACCAGACTCCCAAATTGCTCCTTTTCAATGGCTTTTCCAACACGTTTTTCCTAGAGAAACAGCATCACCTTCAGGCCAGAAAAGGCACGTCCCGAATTCTTTAATCGGAAAGACTTAAAAAAAAAAATACTTCTGAAAACCTTGCATGTTTTTCATTCCTTTCTGACTCGACTTGGCAAAACATGAGCATAAAAAAAGGAAAAATTCTAGGGTTGTACACAAATTTAAAATTAAATCGAGGGAAGGGTCAGTCTGTCCTGGTTTTGGAGCCACTGAACTTTCAGGGACCCAAGTCCTGCACCCTGAACCCCCCATCAGCAGCACCCCAAATGGCAAAGAGGTGCAGAGGGAGCAGCAGGAAACAGGATGTTTTGGGGGATGTAACAAGCAGCTCTGAGCAGAAATGAGCTGCTCTGAAACCACATTCCTGCTGCAAATTCACACACCGAGAACCAAATCACAGAGGGAAATGTTTCTGCCACTGCCCCAAAGAGAGAGCAACCCCCTCATCCTTTCCCAGATCAAACCCCCCATCCCTGCCCAAATCAAACCCCCCATCCCTTCCCAGATCAAACCCCCCATCCCTGCCCAAATCAAACCCCCCATCCCT
>WBMV01006105.1:200460-212533 GCA_013396655.1 Campylorhamphus procurvoides
GGACACTCCCAGGGATCGAGGGCCAGCCCCAGCTTCTCTGCCCACCCTGTGCCAGGGCCTGCCCACCCTCCCAGCCTCCAATTCCTGCCCAATATCTCATCCAGCCCTGCCCTCTGGCACTGGGAAGCCATTCCTGTGTCCTGTCCCTCCCTGCCTTGTCCCAAATCCCTCTCCAGCTCTCCTGGAGCCCCTTTAGGCTCTGGAAGGGGCTCTCCGGTGTCCCTGGAGCCTTCTCTTCTCCAAATGAACACCCCCAGCTCTCCAGCCTGGATCCAGAGCACCTCTGTGGGGTCTAAACTCGCTCCAGCAGCTCCATGTCCTGGGCCCCCAGGGCTGGAGGTGGCTCTGCAGGTGGGGTCTCACCTGAGTGGGCAGAATCTCCCCCTGCCCTGCTGCCCATGCTGTGGGATCAGCCCAGGGCATGGGGGGTTTCTGGGTCCCAGCACATGTGGCCAGGGCATGTGGAGCTTCTTCCCCATCCACTCCAGGTCCTTCTCTCCAGGCCTGCTCCCAATCCATCCTCCAGACCCTGTACTTGTGTTGGGATTGCCCCAAGGCAGGTGCAGGATCTTGTCCTTGGCCTTGCTGAACTCCAGGAGGTTGGCACAGCCTGTGCAGCCCCTCTGGGTGGGTGCCCCATCCCTTCCCTCCAGCCCNAGAGGAGTGTGAGAAGAGATGGGAGGTGCTGCCCAGTTCCTCAGCCCTGAGTCCTGAACTCCCTGCTCCTGGAACAGACCCCCAGATGGGGGGCACAGATGGGGGGCACCAAACCTGCCTGGCACAGCACGGGGAGCCCCCAGATCCTCTCCTACGGTACCACCATAAATGACATCAGTTTGGAGGCAGCAAGAAAGGCAAGACAAGAGAAAACATCATCAAGGCAGAGCCNCAGCCTGGATCCAGAGCACCTCTGTGGGGTCTAAACTCGCTCCAGCAGCTCCATGTCCTGGGCCCCCAGGGCTGGAGGTGGCTCTGCAGGTGGGGTCTCACCTGAGTGGGCAGAATCTCCCCCTGCCCTGCTGCCCACCCTGTGGGATCAGCCCTGGTCACGGGGGGTTTCTGGGTCCCAGCACATGTGGCCAGGGCATGTGGAGCTTCTTCCCCATCCACTCCAGGTCCTTCTCTCCAGGCCTGCTCCCAATCCATCCTCCAGACCCTGTACTTGTGTTGGGATTGCCCCAAGGCAGGTGCAGGATCTTGTCCTTGGCCTTGCTGAACTCCAGGAGGTTGGCACAGCCTGTGCAGCCCCTCTGGGTGGGTGCCCCATCCCTTCCCTCCAGCCCAGGACTGCAGCACACAGCTCTGTGTCCCCAGATGTGCTGGGTGTCTGTGTCACAGCACCCATCCCAGTCCTGAGCCCTGAGGAAGCCACTTGTCCCTGTCCCCACAGAAAGGGACAGCACCCACAGAGTCCTGGCTGCCCCAGCACGGGGGGCTGGACAGGCAGGAAGGATTCTCCTCATCCTGGGCCAAAGGTGTTTTGTACCAAAACCCATCCAATACAGCCCTCAGTTATGAGCTCCATGGGAATACACAGAGGACAAGGGACTCCTGAAACCCTGTGGATGGCTGGGACACAGCCCTGGATCCACTGGGGGAGCCCAGCTCTGAAAAACACAGCTCTGATTTTGCCCAGAATCAGAAAAAAGAGTCCCCAGCACTGCTGGGACTGTCCTTGTGCTCTGCACCCTGGGTGATGCCTGAGCGCCAGAGCCACATCCTGCAGTCAGGGGCAGCAGGAGAATGGAACAATCTGGAGGGTGTGAAATCCATGGCTATTCTGAGGGAGCAGCTGAGCCCATCCAGGGCAGGCACCTGCCACAGACCCCACGTGTGGAGCCATGGAGCTCCCAAGGCCACCCATGGATGGTCACAGTGATGGCTGGTGATCCACAGCTTGCACTGGGAGGACTGGGCCACGGGAACAGCAGCAGCCCTGGCAGTCGACAGGGGGTGTTTGAGCCAGTTCCCAAAACTCAGACACTGATGGGACCCACACACCAGGGCTGGGAGGCCTCGGGATGCTGCCAGTGCCTGCAGGCAGAACATAACTGTGATCACAACCTTCAGCTCCTTCCCTCTGAGGAATTCAGGAGTCTCCTGCTCTTCCTGAGGGTTTCTGACTTCTGTTGGTGCTTCACACACCTGCAAAAGGGGAACTTCCGCTGGGAATTTCTGTCTGGACACTCCCTCTGTCAGGAAGGAGTGGTGGGAACCATCACATCCATGTGCTGAGCCATTGCTGAGATGCTGCCAGGGCTGAACACCCACCTCCAGGGGTTTATTTCCTCCACAAATCCCTGGAAAGTGCCCCCTTCCAGTAAAACAAGGCACACTTTGGCTGCAGGGCTTGGCACAGCCTGATGCTGAGCTGGGCCAGCGCTGGCTCCCAGCACAGCCAGAAGGACTGGGAATTCCTTGGCCTGGGAATGGTGTCAGCCAGAGCCAGGATCATCACCGAGGAGGTGGGAGAGCCCTGAGAGGCACAGCATGTCCCAGACAGGGATGGCAGGCTCAGCAACACCTCCTTCCTTCACACTCAACTTTGTAATTCCACCAAAGGATCTTCTTTTCCATGAAATCCAACCCATCCCTTCTGGCTGTGACAATCCCACAGGGATCCGGTCCAGGGTCCATGAAAAAAATCCTTTAAAAACAAGTGAGTGAGTGGCAAATACAGCAAAACGTGGATTTTTTTGAAACTGAGGTGACCTCAGAGATGTGTGAAGGCAGTGAGTTTTCCCAGCTGGGCTCTGCAGAGTCTCTCTGTGTCACACAAGTCCTGCAGTTCCCACTCCAGAGGGCCCAAAGCAATCCCATGGTGATGGCAGCACGTGCAGAAGGTGACTCTGGCAGCTGGAGAGCCCTCCCTGCTCCAAGGGAGTTTCTTCCCGGGTTCAGACACTGGGAACCTGATCCCTGGACAGCTGGGCCAGCAGGAGGCAGAGGTGGAAGAGCAGGAGCAGGCCCTTGGTGACACCACGGCTGCTGTCACCTCCCTGTCACCTCCCAGGACTGCCCTCCCTGCAGCAGAGGGGCCCTGGGCACTGGGGGTGGTGGGTGGTGTGTCCCTGTCCCCATTCCTGGTGTGGCTGGGGCTGCTGTTCCGGGGATCCCCTCCTTGGAGCAGACACCAGCCCCATGCCAATTCCAACCTTGCTGGACCTCTGGTTTCTCTCTTGGGCTCGTCATCCAGAGGGGACTGAAGGAGCTCATGGGGAACCAGCCCAGGAGG
The DNA here is from genome assembly GCA_013396655.1 of Campylorhamphus procurvoides. NCBI lineage: Eukaryota > Metazoa > Chordata > Aves > Passeriformes > Dendrocolaptidae > Campylorhamphus > Campylorhamphus procurvoides. The sequence goes on from WBMV01006105.1 coordinate 203,696, forward strand.
ACTCAATTCCCAAGTATCCCAATGGTCTGAGCTGACCCATTTCATTCCCTACCTACCCAGCTGTAACTCAATATATTCCTGAAGGATAGAGGGAAGATCCAGGGATCCAGTGGCACATCCCTGGGGGGCAGCAGAGCCCACCCTGCTGTGCCAGGTTCCGGGGACATTCCCACACGTGGCACAGACCCACCATGCCAGGGACAATCCAAGGGACACCTGACAGACCAGGACAGCTGGCACACACACTGGGACCTGCTGCTGTGGCACCCACGGGCTGGTGGTGGGAGCTGAACAGCAGCAGCTGGGAACTTCTGCTGGGATGTTCTGCAGCCCCAAATTAGCCTTTTCCTGGCAGGTCCCCCAAGGAAACACAGGACTGGGGCAGTGTGTCCAGGACAGGGCTCCTGGGGTCACCCTGGCTGGGTCAGAAACTGCAGAGGAGGGGACACTGCTGAGCTCAGAGCTGGGACAAGAGGGAGGGAAGAGCACTGCCAGGATATTTCCATCATCTCAGGTGAGGCTCAGCCAAGGCCTCGCCTGCCTCCCACTGATTTCCATGAGGATTATGCTCCTGAACTAGCATGGCACATGGTCAAGAGGAAAAGCTGTCCCAGCACACAGCCAGGCCTCGATGGGATCCCAGGAAAGGGCCTTCAGAGGAAGCACTTGGGTGGACCAGCAGGAGCCCCTGATGGCTCATCCCTCCTGGAAACTTCAGAGCAGAAGAGGCAAACACGCAGAGCCTGAGCTCTCCTCCACCCCAGCAGTGCTCCCTGCTCCTTTCCACGGATCCAGGCACACCCAGAGCCTACAGAGCCCCACACTGATGGCACTCACCTGCCTGAGGGCAGGACAGATCTGCTTCCACCCGTGCTTCCTACCCCACTCCACAATCCCCCCAGAGTGCAGGGAATGAGGGAGGGTGAGAAAATGGGATGGAGTGACTTGGCAAACAAAAGCAGAGAGCAAAGCATGGAGTAAGGACAGCCTGGAGTGGAGGAAGTCTGGGAGCAGAGGAGGAGCAGGGAAAGGGGCAGGCAGAGGATCTGCAACAAACCCATTTCTCCCCAGCCCTGCAGCCCACGGGGGATTTCTCCAGGGGCTCCTGCTTGGGCCCCTCCCTGCACAGGGCTGAGGGATGCCCAGGAGCTGCCCTGGCAGGGTTTGCTCCCCCAGCCCTGGCTCCTCACCCCTCCCTGCCCAGCACCCTCCTCACCCCATGCCCAGTGCATGGCACCAGGGCACAAAGGCTTCTCCTAAGGCACATTCCCAAACTTGCTGTCGGGCTGAGCTCTGGAGCAGCCTCAACACAAACCCCACAGCAGTTTCCTCCCTTCCACCCTGCCAGAGCTGTGAATTACTCATTTCCCTGGATTCCTGACTCGCCCTCCCTTTGCTTTGGCTGCCTCCTCCCCTCCCAATTGGAGATGGGCCTTGGCACAGGGATTTGGCCCTGCCCTCCCATTTCCATAGGCTGTCTCCACCCGAGGCAGGCACTGGCAGCAGAAACCTCTGTGCACACGCAGCCCCTGCACCCCTCTCCCCTGCCCTGCCCAGGCTCCCGGCCCGGAACCGCTCTGACCTTATTGGCGCCGCATCCTCTGAAGCCAATTGCAAAAGAGAAGCAAAGAGTGAGGAGAAGATTGAGGGAGCAGCTCCTGCCAGGATAACCCCAGCAGGACTCTGGAGACAGCGACCCCCAGCCTTGGAGAGGAGCTCTCCCCACCACTGGCCTCTGCTGGATGTGGGGGAGGCCAATGGGACACAGCAGCCCCAACACTCAGGGGGACACTTTCCTTCTACCAAGGGAGCCAGGGATTTTGGGGTCGTGCTCTGGTCCTTGTAGGGACTCCCTGGAAGGCCTTTCTCAGCCTCCCCAGCTGTCCTGCCTGCCCCCCCAGGAGGCTGTGGAGCTCCAGGGCTGTATGGAAAGGCCTCCAGGACTGGGGATATCAAGGAGGAGGAGTGATCCATCAGCTGTGGCAGCATTTTTAGGGATGCATCAAAGCAGGATCTGCTGATGATGCAGTTGGATAAAACAATCAGCAGCAACAAAACAACACCTTTGGGCACCCAGCTCTTGGTTTCTGCTGTCTGGAATGAGCAGGGATGGATGAGGTGGGTTGGGGGGTCGCTGCTATTGTGGAGCTGGAGCAAATCCTGGGTAAAAGGTTCCGACTTTAATTAATTATCCTGCCCCAATGGATGGACTTTGCTATGGGATCAGGGAGAGAACAATCCTGCTGTCCCCCAGCAGTGACCAGCTGCTAATGGGGACTCCAGTTCTTCCCTCCAAGTGACCTCTCAGCACCATCCCTTTCCCTCCCTGGGATCCCCAACCAGATCCCATTTCCCTCTGCTACTCTCGGGGCTCCACAGAGTCTTTCCCCTGGGCAGGAATTCTGTGTATTACAGGCCCCAGGTGGACAAAAATCATGTTTAAGCAGCTGCTTTGGACACAAGACATCAGCCCCAGGCTCCTGGGACAAGCAGTTCCTCCTGCAGAGCCAGGGAGGCCAAAGGAAACAGGGACCAGCAGCATTCCCAGCTTTTACCAGTCAAACTGGGACAGCTGTGACTGAGCTCCCATCAGCAGGAATTAATCCAGAGTTTAATTATGCTGCTTCTCATCATCCCCAAACAAACATTACTGAATTAAAGCTGCTCTTTGATTCCCCATCGTGGAGCAGGTGCAGGAATTTCCCCCTCCATATTCCAGACTGGAGGCTGCCTGGGGCTCCTCAGCTTTGAGACCCACGAGCCAGGGAAGGGCTGGAACATCCAAACCAGGGACTGTGAACAAGGTCAGGAGAGATCCCAACACCTGAGGGCACAAGGACCTGCAGGTAAAGGGGGAACGGGGCAATGTGCCAGGTGGATGAATATGTGGTGACTGGGAATGTTGTCCCACCTGGATAAATACTATGGAAGGACATTTCCCCTACTCATTGCCTCACCCAGAGAATTCCAGCCTTCTCCCAGCACTGAGCATTAGGAGACTGTGTCTAATTTTGCCAAGGAGATAGCACAGAACAGAGCTGGAATGGCCAGTCCAGGGTCACAGGCAGCACCTGGAGGGCAGGAGGACAGGACAGGGTTCCCTGATGGTCCATCACAGCCCTCCCACTGAGTCCTGTGACACCCTGAGACCATGGACACACATCCCACTGCTCCCAGCCATGGAGATGCTGTACCTGCAGGGACACAGCACCTGGGGCTGCCACATCCCTGACCCTGGGGGACAAGGACCTCTGGGGCCTCACTCAGATCAAAGCCACCCAAGGAACAGGATCCTCTGCTTGGGAACATTCCTGACCTGGCTGTTGGGGCCCCCTCAGAGCACCCCAGCTCGACCAGACAGGACCTCTGCACCTGCCCATGCGTTCACCTCCCTAATGTGAACCAGGAGAGCTCAGGGATTCAGGGATGTGCAGGGTAACCAGTCCCTGGGATCCTCCAAGTCTCCAAAGAGCCAACTTAGAGGGGCCAACTAAAACAACAGAAGCTCCAACTGCCTCCTCAGATGTTCCTTAGCCAAGACATCCCCACTTCTCATCCCTACAAAGCTGGAGTCACTCTGAAACACATTCCTGAGCTGCTGCTTCTCCACCTCCTAAAACCATCCCAGACTTCACCAACACAACCTCACAGTCCCACCTGTCGTGGTGTTCCCTTTGCAATTTGCTTGTGAAGACCCCAAATAAGTCCAGGCTTCAAATCAGGCCAGGGTTTGAGGATTACTTGTGGCCCCTCCCCAGAGGTGAAACCTGACTTGTTTAGGGATAACCCCGTGCCTGGGAATTCCCATTTGCTCAGCTACAGTGGAACAATGGCACAGCCCCTGGGAATGTCCCCAAACTGAGCTCCTGAGTGTGGTGGGGTGGCCCATGGAACGCTCCTCAGAGGCTCCAACAGCTCAGGAGAGCGGTGGAAGGAACAAACAGGTGGGTAAGTCATGAAATAGAGGCCCAAAAGGAAAGGGCAGGAGGAATGTGGGAGCAAGAGCCCCCGGGCAAGCGGCAGCTCCGAGGCCCAGCAGGCAGGAGGCAGCTAGAAAAGAAACAGCAATATACCCAAAGCTCCCAGTGCGACAGCGAGCTCCAGAGGTGACATCAGGAGGGGGCAGGTCGGGGGTGGAATCCATCTGGAGGAAATAAGAGGTGGTGTGATGGTAATAGACAGGGTGGACATGGCAAGCAGGAGCAGGTGCGGTGGTGGTGGATGAGGAGCAGGAGGTGGAGGAGGTGGTGGCAGGCGATGGGCCGGCGCCGGGCAGGTCGCAGCTGAAGGACTGTCCGGAGGAGAGGCTGTGCATTCGGCGCAGGGACACTCGGCCCGCCCGCAACGGGGCACCGGGGCCTGGCTCAGGCTGCCCTGGCACGTGACTCTCTACCAACCTCTGCGATCCGTGCGCGTGCTGGGCGTCCACCAGGCGCTGCCGGACCGTGCTGGGCAGGGCAGGAGCTGCAACGACACACGGGAGAGGCTGAGGGCACGGCCCACTGCCCGGGAACACCATGCCAGAGCTGCCACCCACTGGGAATGCTGTGCCAGAGCTGTCACCCACCAGGAATGCTGTGCCAGGACTGCCACCCACCACCCACCAGGAATGCAGTGCCAGGGCTGCCACCCACCAGGAATGCAGTGCCAGGGCTGCCACCCACCACCCACCAGGAATGCAGTGTCAGGGCTGCCACCCACCACCCACCAGGAATGCAGTGCCAGGGCTGCCCCCCGCAGCACCAGCACCGCCCCACGAGAGCCAGAGTTACACCGTTTAATGCAGAAGCAGCTTTAAGGTGGTGCTGAACATGCTGGATTAATGCCCAGCCCGTGGAGAACTCCGACACTGCCCATGGAGGTGCCTCTGAACACCTTATCTGAGCATCTTGCTTGAAGCAGGAACTGGCTGTGTGATTCATCCCCCTCCCTGTGATTCACCCACCAGTTAATGCCACCCAGCCTTACAGCAGAGCCCAAACCTGGCTCCCAGAGAGCCAAGAACTGGGCACTTCCAGGGCATGAGCCATCCCACCCTTGTGGACATCACATGGCTCCTGTGTAGGTGGTACCTACATCCCAAAACAGGAGCCTCAGGTGAGCAGGGCAGTGTCAGCACCCAAAGCTGCCAGGGTGAGCTCCACTCCCAGGAGCTCAGCTCCAACATCATCGTGCCAGTGCAGCCCCAGGAACAAAGCACTGGAATCATGGAACCACACAGAAGGGTTTGGTTTGGGAGGGACCTAAAAGCATGGACATCCAACCCCCTGCCATGGGCAGGGACACCTTCCACCAGCCCAGGGTGCTCCAAGCCCCGTCCAACCTGGCCTGGGACACTTCCAGGGATCCAGGGGCAGCCACAGCTTCTCTGGGCAGCCTGGTCAAGTGGAAGGTGTCCCTGCTCATGGTGGGGAGTGGAACGGGATGATCTCTAAGATCCCTCCCAACCCAAACCTTTTGGGATTCATGCCTGATTCCTCCAGGCCTGCAGTGGTGGGTCAGGGCCCAGCGTGGCCTCATCTGCCCCCAGCCTGTTGTGTGACCACCATTCCTCAGCTCCTGCACTCCCTGTGCCCCCCACCTGGACCTGCAGCTGGGCTGGGGCCACCCCCGAGCCAAGGGAGGCCCCTTTTCCCACCCAGAGCCTTAGGCACCATCCCCTCCATTAGGCTGAGCATTTCATGGACAACTGGGGATCCCAGGGCTGCACCTCTACCCTGGGCCAAGCAGGCTGGTTGTGTTTCACCCCCTGGCTGTCATTCCACACAAGCTGTTCCTCCTTTTGCAGGAGATAAGGTGTTCAGGATTGTCCAGGATTTCTTATGTGCATAAGAAATAAATGTACAAATAGGTTAAAAAGGTGCAGAGAGAGGAAAGCTCAGAAATGGAGGAGGAGGAGGAGAGCTCCTTTGGGACTGAAGAACCAGCAATCCCTGCTCTGAAAGCTCCCAACTGGGACACTCCTCTGACAGCCACTCATTCTGAAGGATCCACAGGGACGTATTTCAAGTGGAAGAAGGTGTAAGAAAGAATAATTCTTGGCTGTTCCCACATTCCCAGGGTGAATCCCAGTCTCTCACACTGCTCAGGTTTGTTGTTTCCTGCACTCCCAGCCCCAAACCTGGCACTGCTCAGTTTTACACCATCCACTTGCTATTTCAAGACATTGTTTCTTCAGCTCCAGAGCTGCAATTCCAGTTTGGGAATCTCAGTCTGGGGGTCATGGGGACCTGACTGCAGAGTAACTAACTGGGGTAGTGGGTTTCTCCCACAGGTTTCTCTTTCCCTTGGGCTATGCTTTTTCCCCTAAGGATTCTCTGGGTTTTTTCCTGGTGTTCCACTCCTCATTTACCAACTCGACACCTGCCCCCTTTGCACTCACCTTTTCCATGACTTATCCTGCAATGAGCTCAGAGTACCTCGTTTCCCAAAGCCACCATTTCCCTCTAGACACAGGTTTTACCAACATTCCCAAAATAACCTGCCCAGCATTCCCAGGAAAACTCCTCATGGCACGCCCTGGCCAAGGCTGGTGCACACCCTCCTCCTCCTCCTCCTCCATCCCACCCCAGCCAAAGCCAGGGGTCCATGTGCCATGCCCATGGCACCAGGGCACACGCTGCCCTAAGAGGTGGCACCACTCCCTTCACTGAAGGCTTCCAGGGCAGCACAGAGGGATGGGGGAGCCTGCCCAGCAGTCAGGAAGGAGGTGGGATGGGGAAGAGAATGTTGTCACCTCCTCCTGGCCTCACCTGGATCCTTCATCTCCACCTCAGGGGTGGAACCCAGTGAACCCAACCCTCCAGAATTCCTAACTACCCCCAGGACACATGAGAGCTGCAGCTGGGATTCTTCTTCATCCCACCAGACTCTTCCTGGGGTTAGTAGAGGCTCAGTGAGGAGAGTCAATTCATTAGTGCTCCGTGCCAGAAAGGTGGAAAATTGGTGGATGGATTTTAGTCCAGAAGAAGGCCAGAGGGCAGATGAAACAACTGAGAATATAATTGAAGAGAACCAAACCAGGGTATTTCCAGAGGGACTGATCCTCCGAGGACAGCGAGGAGCGGTCGCTGAAGCGGCGCCCGAAAAGCCAGGCTGCGTCTGGGGGGCAGCCAGGGGGAAGAGGAGAGAGAGACATGGCATTTACTGCAGGGAACTGCATGGGGTGGGGCAGCAGCAACGTGTCTGGGCAGCAGGAACTCTGCACTGCCCTCCTGAACCAGGGCTGGGACACAGGGAAAGGAAAATCCTACAGGGAAAGGCTCCCTTGCTCAGGAATTTGGGTGCCCAGTGCTTGGTATCACCCACGGGGAGGTGGGCAAGACAGTGGGCAGGTGGATGGGCAGAGAGGGGGGCAGGGAGGTGGGCAGGGGCACTGCCCTGCTTTGGGAGGATGGAACTGGAAGGGCTCCCTGGAAATGTGTCACTCACATTTGGAGAAGCTGAGACTGAAATTGGGGCTGCAGGCTCAGCCTGGCCCAGCTCATGGAGCTCATGCCCTCAGGTGTCCCTTGGGACTGCTGCCAAACATCCCTGGCACCAGTGCCCAGCTGGGGCCTGTGCCAGGGCTCTGTCAGAGCTGTCTGGTTCGGATTGTGATGGGGTAACACCACAGAACAGGAACTCACCATTCCCTAAGGCTTTGACATCCCCAAGGACACCTGATCCCACCAAGCACCAGCTCCAATCCCCACGTCTGCTGAGCCCCAGGAACACACAGGTACTTCTGGTCCTCCTGCCCTCACCCAGATCCTCCTGCCCTCACCCAGATCCCCCGTGCTCTGCCTTCCTCCCTCATTGTCCCACGTCCCACTTCTGCACCTCCAGACCTTCCCAGCACCAAAGCAGAGCCTCAGACATGGGGGGGACCTGGCCATGGCACACAAATAGCCAACCTGGGGACTCCTCTGCTCTTCCCTCCACCTTCTGCTCACCCAAACTGCCCTGGCTTTAAGTTCTGGCACAGGGTGGGCAGGGCTTGGAGCACCCTGGGCTGGTGGGAGGTGTCCCTGCCCATGGCAGGGGGTGGCACTGGGGGGGCTTTAAGGTCCCTTTCAACACAAACCATCTGTGATTCCATGATTCTATGGAAGTGACAAAGAGGGACAGGATGTCCCCCTTGATGAGCACAAGAGGTGGGAACTGGGGGTTCAGGCTGAGCTCCAGGAAATGTTCAGCAGCCCCTGAGACTGGCAGGCTGCTGCTCCTACCTGGAATGGTGCAGGATGCAGGTCCAGCTCTGCCTGAGGAGGGGGTGGCCTTGAGTCCTTTAAATTCCCCCAAAATGGGGGGACATGGGGACAAGCCCTTTTCCTGTCTCACTGCCCTGTCAGCCCATGCCTTTGGGTGGGAGTTTTGGTAAATGCTTAAATTCAGTGAGTTGGCCAGAACAGCACAGAGAGGGTGAATCAATGATTAATAATCTATAAATTACCAGTTCTGCTGGAATTAAAAGGCTCTGAACAACCCCAGCAGTGGGGTCTGACCTGAGTGGGTGTTCCTGACCCTGAATGACAAACTTTGGTCTTTGGGCATTTAAAACTCAGCTGCTTTAAATGTTGGTTAATGACATTGGACGTGACAGATATTGTCACATCTTCCAATAGATGTGACTACTGATCCAGGTCTGCCCCTGTGTCACAGCCCCCAGCACACACAGCCCCCCAACTCACAGGGACCAGCCAGACCCCAGCCCCAGCCCCCCAACTCAGAGAGACCACTCAGACCCCAGACAGAGCCCCCCAGCTCACAGGGACCACCCAGACCCCACACAGAGCTCTCCAGCTCACAGAGACCCCCCAGACCCCAGACACAGCCCCTCAACTGACAGGGACCACC